>JACEII010000144.1:287277-356027 GCA_014332785.1 Antheraea mylitta | reverse complement strand
GACCCGACCAAACGTTGCTGTGGCTCAGTTATTACATGTTGAATTGATATATACTATTACTAGCTGACCCGACAAAACGTTGCTGTGGCTCAGTTATTACATGTTGAATTAAAATATACTATTTCTAGCTGACTCGGCCTCGTATTCTTGTGGCTCAGTTATTATATCATTACATATTGATAAAAATTCCTCATTATTGTTGATATGATCAATAAACCTCACTCAACGATTTAATTTTTTTTGTATAAAAAAACTACTTTTTGTGACTTAAATATACAATTTAGACATATGCTGTCTATGAATTTTTTTGTAGGCATTATCAAGCTCTACAACTTTTGTCTAGAACTCAATCATATATCTCTCATCGTTAAGGCAGCGTTCGTAAAAACGTTTCGTTCTACCTTTCTTCTTCGACTTTTGAAAATCCGATTACCACAAAAAAGTCTTTTCATTTTTCGGGTTTAGTAGTTCCTTTTATTACCTGCTACACCATCACAAACTCACAAACTTTACCTCTTTATTATATGATTAGTATAGATAAAGACACTCTTCCATAACTGACTTGACACTGGCAGAATTGGTATTCACGAAATGCCAATATAAAAAAAGTTAAAGTTGAGAGTTTATAGTAAAATATAGTTCTATCTTATTTCGAGAAAATACAACGATCGATATAAGTGATCTTATCGCTTGGGGCTTTATCAGTTCTTATGTGATAAAATAATCTTTAAGGAATTTAGTAGTGATAAATGACCGGTGAATAACGCTTGTGTTTTCTGGTCGAATTATATATTGGTAAGGTTAGTCCTGTGTTTACTATTGAAATGAATCCTTAATGCGCTGGATGTACTTTTGCCAACGATGTACATGAAAACGTACAAAAATATTAATTTATTGGAATACTTGGACAAAATGAAATAATTAAAATTATCTATATACTAGCCTCTGCCCGCGACTTCGTTCGCGTGGAATAGTTACTTTGAGTTAACGCTAACATGCAGCGGAAGCTCTCAAGAGGAAAAAAAAAACAATTTTGAAACAATCTTCTTTGGTGCTCCGCTCCTGTTGGTCTTAGCGTGATGATATATATCCTATAACCATCCTCAATAAATAAGCTGTATAACACTGAAAGAATTTTTCAAATCGAACCAGTAGTTACTGATTTTACCACCTACAACGTCACAAACTCACAACGTCTAAAACTTTACCTCTTTATAATATTAGTAAAAATAAATGGATAACTGACAGACTGACGGACATATCAACACGCAACCTAAATTACTAGAGTAGGTCCGAGAGAATTTGATAGCAAGATCTTCTTACATTGTATGTGAGCACTTGGGATTTTTTAGGAATTCAACTATTAAGACAGTGAAAACCAGAACGAAAATTTGTATAAAAACACATTATCTCAAAACTTAGAATTATGCGATTTGGTATTTAGCAACTCAGTTAGAAAATAAAACAGATATATCTAATAGTTCTTTTGAATTTGATAGCAAGATCTTCTTACACTGTATGTGAGCACTTAGGATTTTTTAGGAATTCAACTATTAAGACAGTGAAAACCAGAACGAAAATTTGTATAAAAATCCATTATGTCAAAACTTAGAATTATGCGATTTGGTATTTAGCAATTCAGTTACAAAGTAAAATTGATGTCTAACAGTTCTTTTGAAAATTAAAAAAGTATCTAATATTGTCTTATATAAAAATACAAAGGCAAGGAGAAGAAATGAGTCGCAGGCGGCTGCTAGTATTACATATAACAACATAACGCCCGAAGATGTAATTTCCTCTTCTCAGTGTTGTCTGTTTTGACATATATACTACTATTATCAATGCATATGTTAGTTTGTATGTATGTTACGCTTTCACGCCGTAAATCCTCAACCGTCCGTTGTTGAATTTCGCAGACACATTGTCAGGGGATACATAAAAGGGCACACATTTAATCTAGAAAAATCTACTGTTCTCAAGGCACATAGGTCAAGTTCAGTGAACTCAAGCGAAGCCGCTGGCAAAAGCCAGTGATGCTTATAAATTAAAACACTAATAAATTTCGACTTCAACAAAATGTAGTATCACTTATACTAACGAATTAATACAATTTAAATCGATAAAAAACTTTCAACTATTGACTTTGTGACCGACGACTATCGATAAAACTAAAGGGGAAGGTATATTTAACTATAATAATACCGGTTGTGTAAAGTGGATCCGAATGGTGGGCTACGAAAGAGGCGGATGTGAAAAGATTACATATGGCAGAGATGTGAATGTTAATGTGGATGTGTGGTGTAACTAAAATGGGTAAGATCAAGAATAAGTATGACAGAGGAAGTTTTAACATAGGACCAGTGACAGAGAAGTTGCGGAGTAATAGGGCAGCATGGTACGGGCATGTAATGAGGAGAGATTAAAGTAATGTAATTAGGAAATTTTTAAGTATGCAGTATCAGTATTATGGTTTATAATATAAAAGTATGTACAAACGCAAAATCGCGAACGGCTACTAGTAGCCTATAAAAATGCAAAAATAACATTTCAATTGTACCTATTAGTTGCAGAGATTACAGTTTTTAAACTAACAGCACCTCAATATATATGATATATAGTATTTGTTAAGTCGTTTGTGTACCAATAGATGGCGCTGTACAATATTTTGGTACTGCTGTATCGCGGTATCAAGAAGAACGCCAAATTAATGACCTTACAAGTGCTTGTATACACATTAGGATTTCTACATCCTAGCCGTTAAGGGGTTTCTATAACTGGTTAATAAGGGTTATTATCACCCAATATCGATAGATCTATTATAAAAGTCGAATCCAAGGATATCCAAGTAAATTCAAAATTATGTCAATGCCTTAACAATATTTAAAGTACATGATCTTATAATAACTGTGTATTTCTCTTTAGTCTTCAACAGCATGTATCTTAAATCCTTCTTTCTTCTTTTTCAGAGGCGGTAGAATGACTGAAGCCCCGGTAGTGGCGGTGGAGCAGGGCCAGCTTCAAGGTAAAGTGGTCAACAGTCCATCAGGCAAGGCGTTCTATAGCTTCCAAGGGATACCGTATGCGAAACCGCCATTGGGATCTCTTAGGTTCAGGGTTAGTATTTTAAATTGAATAAGACTGTACAGACCACAATCCGTTCATACCAGCGAGCTATGTACAAGTGTTCTTGGTATATGTTTGTCTCAAAGTCCTAAGTAAGCTAAAGAGCAAGAATATTAGGGTAACAAACTCTTAAAAATCAAATTGACCAAAATCTCATTTAATGTTAAATGACGAGTTGATGTAGGATGGAACACACGTTATATCTAGAGGAGCACTGGCAATCAAGAGAAACTTCTAGAATACACCAACAGGTTCTCGTCGACAGATTTTCTACTTGAGGATAGGCAGGATTAGAAAAATATGTACCACCTTGCATGCTGCTTAGCCGTGTAACGTACTATAGTGATTTGGCATCAATGACTAAATAATTAGTAGCAGGTTACACAGATCCACCCATAGTAATATGCACACCACAGGTTGTCAAAATCGGTCTTCCTTTATTGGAAAACCCTATAGATAGTTCCAGACTACTTATTTTCTTGGAATCCATTAACTCTGCCATTTTTATCTTAATATATAAATAATGCAGTGTCATGATGTTTATCCAGGATGAACTCCAAAATAACTCAACTGATCTTCTTGAACGTTGTGGAGGACAATTTACATTACTATTAATGGCCTCAATATTTTTTAATTATAAATTATACGATTATCAATGTTTATTATTGTTATTAATTGTAAGTTTCATCAGGCTCAAACAGATGGCGCTATAAATTAGTTTGTCGACAGAAAACTAGGACCAACTATCATAGATGTCTCATAAATGACGCAATGTTTTAATTTTGAATTTCTTTTTCAATAACTGAACCACAGTAACGCATGGCCGGGTCAATTAATTTCGTATAAGAGTTTATTTAATGCACGGCGAAGCGAGCTGATGTCACCTAGTTAATTACAAGAAATAATATAATATTGCAATTTGTGTCACAAGGTAGGATACACTATAATATACCGTTAACTGTTAGATATATATTTTTCGAGTAAAAATAATACTGCACGTCTAAATGCAGATAGCGAATGATCTGAACAAACAGAGTCCGTATCTATAGTAAATATGATAACGCGATAACGTGATATGTTCGTGAGTGTTTCCAGCATCTCGCTTATAGTTTTCTATGATACGTTATATAAGTGTTTACGTCACCAATAGCGTAATATTTTAGTGGTATAAAAGTTTCTAGAGCAAATGTGTCAGCCTGTAAGAGACCAACTGCAGGGTCGTAGGCCACTTCCCGAAAGAAGATACGGGCATAATCACCACGCCACCTGACGAAGTACTGGCGATTTCAACTCTTAGAAATCCACAGTTCTATGTTTTCCCACATACAATAGTATTATAAGAACATTACTCAGATTCAAGTTTCTTTACGATGGTTTCCTTCACCGTCAGCCAATATTACGAATTTTTTTTTAAATTTCATATAGGAGGCAAACGGACAGGTGGCTCACCTGATGTAAAGAGATCACCGCCGTCCATAGATACTAGCAACACCAGGGAAGATGCAAGTGCGTTGCCAGCCTGTTTTTAGAGGGAAGGGGTAAGGGGGAAGAAAGGGGAGGGATAGGGAGAGCAGAAGGGAGGAGAAGAGGCAAATGGGCCTGCGACGCTCTCAATGACCGAACGAAACGCAATAACGCAACCACTATTACTTCACGGCGGTTTTTTCTGCGAGGGTGGTACTACCATGGACGAGCCGACCCATTAAGGCTAAAACAAGTTATGACATCAACGTGGTTCTGTCACCTACAGAATTAGTAAATGTGCACGAATTCCAAAAAAACTCGGTGTTCGAGAGTCGTAACTTGCAGACATCGTAGAGTCCATCGATCAACCAACTAGTCAACCTTTTACCTATCTCAATACTGTATATCGTCTTTATAGAAAAATCTACATAAGCGATTCGTTTTGTGATACGGGCTTCGTTTGTGTTTCTGCGCCCTTTTTCAGCAGGTTTCCAATACGGTTACTTTTCCATATTTAGTTAGTTTTATCATCTCATCATTTGTAAACCGTTTTAAATTTCTTGCTAGTATTTTCAAAGAAATATCATTTAAATTTAATTAGCACTGGACCTTACGTTTCAAAGATTGGGAACTTCTCAAAATGTAATAGGAAATGTATAGTGGATCGGGATAACAGTAGGTTTAGGACTATCCTAGAATATATAGGCACTCTACAATGGTCAGAGATGTTCTGGTACATTTTTTAAGAAGGCTTTTTGAAGTCCATATAGTTTTTTGTTAAAATTTATTTGAATATCATTACCTGAAATACAGTTAATTTATCAGAACTGGCTAAATAAAACTGAAGATAGTAATGAACGTGTATTTAAAATTCTATCGTCAAGTATTAATTTGTGTGTTTTAGGATTTAACCTTTATCTTTTTTTGGGCACATCATTGGTCAGCGTCAGTTGTTATTGTTGTCAAAAAGGTATAGAATAATGTAAGGGTAATGGAAAAAACTCATTAATTGCTGCTTTATTATGTAATTTATTTTTTGTTGAGAATTTATAGACGGAAATCTTTGAGGCTTGTTTTCTACGTACTTGAGATTTTTTTACAAGTGATTAAAGAAAATAATTAACTTGATAGGATGATGTTTTATAAAGAATTTTTTCAGAGAATCAGAGAGTTGGACTAAGATAGACAACATTAACATAAAGTGATGTCTTACAAGAACTTAGATTTTCGTGTTTACTGTGTCTTGAGATTATAAAACCACCAGTGTACACGATATTTAACTTCAATAGTTTCTTCTGTCATGTTTAGTGATGTTCCTAAAACAACTATTGATGGACGTTGTCACGTTCAACCATTACCGCTATCTGAAATTCGTAGACGTATTATTTTGGTGTTAAGGATTTTACGGATATAAAACGATTCCTATTCCCAAGTATAATAGAATAAGAAATATCAGATAATTTGTCTTTTGTCTAATTAATAATATAAAAATATTAATTATTTACAGGCTCCTCAACCACCAGAACCTTGGGAAGGAATCCGCGATGCGACCGCCGAAGGCAATGTTAGCGCTCAAATAGATCCTATCATCACGAAGACCTTTATAGGAGATGAGAACTGCCTGTTCCTAAACGTATACACTCCTACCATTGAAGGCTCTTTCCTCCCAGTTATGTTCTGGATACACGGAGGTGGCTTATTTTATGGTTCGGGTAATACCGAGGTATATGGACCTGATTATTTAGTAGAAAAGGATGTGGTAGTGGTCACTATAAATTACAGATGTGGCTACTTAGGCTTCCTAAGCTTGAATACACCTGAAGTTCCGGGTAATGCAGGACTTAAAGACATGGTTCAAGCTTTAAGATGGGTCAAAGAGAATATACACAATTTTGGTGGTAATCCAGGAAACATAACGATATTTGGAGAGAGCGCTGGGGGAGCTGCGGTCTCTGTCTTATGTGCAAGCCCCCTCACTAAGGATTACATCAGTAAAGCTATCATACAGTCTGGGAATGCGTTGCCTAGACGAGCATTTCAACAAGATCCCCTACAGAATGCGAGGGATTTAGCACAACATCTTGGGTGTGACGCCGAGGATGTTGACGAAATTCTGGAGTTTTTAATGGCGACACCCACAAGAGATCTCGTGGAAGCATTTAATGCTATGAACGCTTATGAAAAATTCAAAGATGAAATGAACATATGCGGGATGGTGATTGAAAAAGAATTTCCCGGCGTCGAAGCAGTACTAACAGAGGCTTTTATAGATATTCTCACTTCGGGCCGTATGGCTAACGTGCCGGTTATGATCGGTACTACATCTCTAGAAATGGCAGAGAAACCAAAAAGCAATGACCTGCAATTGTGCATACCGAAAGAGCTGAATATTGAGAAAGATTCTGCAGAATCTTTGGCCATAGCCGAAAAAATAAAGAATATATATTTCAAAGGTGATCCCACAGATCCCGAGAATTTGCCCGATTACTTCCACCTCGTATCCGACAGATTCTTTAACATCGATACGCATAGATATATCAAATATTTGGTCCAAGTCACCAACAAGCCAATTTACTACTATAAATTTGATTATGTTGGTGAATTGAATCTGTCAAATCATAACGATGTGTTCAGTCTTGGGTACAAGAATGCGGCCCATTCGGATGAACTTGGATATTTGTTCAAGAATGATTTCCAGAAGGATGTCGAACCAACAGCTCAAGATATCAAGATGAGGGAGAGAATGGTACGACTTTGGACTAACTTCGCCAAGTCTGGGTGAGTTTTTGTTTACCATTGCTTTAAAGATATCTTCGTACTTGGTAAAATCATCATCTCTTTTTCTACATCTGTTCACCTTCATACATCTAGTTATATGACTTTTGTCTCTGTTCGTGACATGTAGTACATCTTATAGTTTTTGTAGTGTTCCTAAACCTATTGGAATGGAGTTCCTTGCTTTGCTTAGGAGTTGACTGGTAGACATCAGAAAAAGGAAAAACAGTTATGCACACTTTGTAGTACTAAATAATTTTCTATTGTATACCTATGTGCATGTGCAGGCAAGTATCCAAATTTGAGCAGACGATTGTTCGCTGCCGTTCAAAATAAAATAACAGATCAGATCAATAATAGAAAGAAATACAGACAGAGATATAGAGAGTTACATTGAGACATTATAACGCTTTTTCTTTACTTGATCGAATTGCTACAAATAAAAAGATACTACATTTCTATACGCAGTTACATTCGGAATTAAAAAACGCAAGGAACTTCATTCCTAATAGGGGTTTCCTCTTTACATTAGCATTCACTTCTGTGCCATACATAATCTTTTTTCATCCATCTCATTTGAAGCCCAGTACTTAGATTCATAAATCACGACAGCTCTTATAATGGTTTGATACAGTTATTGTTGATAAAGTTCTAGAGAAAATATTGTATATGCCTAATTAAATGTCAGAGTTATCGTATATAGGTATTCCTTGATATATAATATAGCCATTTAATGCTAAGTATGTAATATGAACGAAGTCAGTGAAATTTTAGTACTGACTTGTAGATTACGCATTATCTTTATTGGTTACTGCTTGATAGATTATTCTATATTACTAATTAAAACAACAGTAGCTGTAATACATATACATTACTCATACATTACGTATACATACATTTTACATACAGTTATACATTAATCGAGCTGATCAAAACTTTTTCCATTAACTCCAAGAATCCAAGGTCTCAAATGATAAGAAATAATGAAGCTATGTCTAAATAAACATTGCAGAAACCCCACACCAGACACAAATCATCATCTTCCAATCGCATGGCTCCCAATCACCAAAGACGAACTCTATTACCTCAATCTTGGACCGGAATTGACATTAGCCTCCAACCCGGATAAGGAAAAAATGGACTTTTGGGACGGGTTGTATAATAAACACTTTAGGATTTGGGACCATCCTAAAACCAACACAGCGGAACCACTCAGAAAGACGGAACCCGAAGTGGTATCAGTAATTGAGACCGTTGTAGTTACCACGAAGGTCTTGAAGTCATCGTACGAGGAGAGTGGAACTACTGAGCACGTGGAACATACTACTAGCTACATGGAAACCGAACCGATCCAACAGCAGACGGAAGTCGTTGAAGAAAGATTCGAAACTACTTCCGAAGAAGTCGACAACGCAACAGTACCGGCCAAGGAGGAAGTTGTAGCCATCAGTCAAGTAGTAGACCATGTAGATCATGTTAACGGTGTCGATAAGAAACCGAGGACGTCGAACGAGATAAAAATGGTACATAACAGCAACGGTGTACCAAAAGATGTGATCAGAGCCAACGATCCGCCAGAAGACGATTTGCCCAAGAATATAGGAGTTAATAAATTTGTGAATTTCTTCGAATCACTCGGCGGTAAAAAGTAAATTGCCAATGCTCCTAAGTGTTGATCAAGTTTTAATTTGTCTGGTATATGGAATAGAAATTGTAATACCTAGTCTCCTAAAATATACTTCATTCTTACCAATAAAAAAAATACATTTCCGACATCCAATTGCGGGTAGGTATCGAATTATTCTTCAATGCCCGTTTAAACATTCCAGTTACGTTTTCATATACAACGTGACCTTCGTCAGAGACGCACGTGCGTTCCCACGGTTAAGGTGATCGCTCTCACTAAACATGAGTAATTAAATACGGACCAATGTTTTTTTAGTAACTATTTTTTTTATGATTACTAACACTGAACTGATATTATTAGACATGTAAAAAACATTCCAAATAATTTATCGTAACGGCAACAAATCCATATACTAGACAATGTAACTAATAAACGAAGTCATTTGTGTTAAGATTGAAAGAATTAATGATAATTTACACGCGACATGAAACTGACTCCAGTATTTATTATGCATTCCTTTTCATTGTAAAAAAGACATACTTATCCAATTGTATAGATGACTGTTACTCGTTTAGTTGTCCTGTTGAACTACGGGAGCAATGTAGTGCTTGATAAATTTCTAATCGCCTAAGAAGGAATCACGTTCGACAGTTTATCGAAACAAGAACGTAACGGATTTTTGCCTATATTGAAAGGGGAGGATGTTTTTCGGTGCTTGCCCCAATGATATGTGTTATCAACTCAGAGTCTAATTTCGGCTTGATCAATAATCAGATCAGGGTTAATTGCTTCTAAACACTCAAAATAAACCGTAGATACCCCGTGTGCTTGTCATTTTAAGTTATTTTGGGTGAGAAATAACACTAAAAGTGTCTTACTCGATGTTTGTCTAATGTAATTCGTTATATGCGGTTTTTAAAATTCACATTTTAGGTGAGGTTTACGAGTGACATTCAGTTTTGTGTGTGCAAAACATAAATAAAACACTTCACGCGTTTTGTTGTCCATGTACTTATAGACCGCCCCAAAATCTCTTTTAAAAAAATAGCGTCAAAAGTTGATTCGTTTTGTCATTACATATTTGATACTTGCGTCACAGGAATATAAGAAAAAGAGTTTAACATGTTACATACTTTACGTTTTAAAATATTTAATTACGTTTGGTTAGTTTGAATTTTTGATGTAAAACGTATTTAGGTTGCATTAAAACATGCAAACAGTTATTCATCTTATAGTTTAAAATCCGTAAACATTAACTTTGCTTTCCTGGTGAGAGCAGTACCCTTAAGCACTACATTGCTTTCGCGCGTCATTAAATATTCAAAATGGCGACTGACGCGAGGGACTCCGATGTATCAATGGAGTTTTCGTGAAAAGAAGCAATACTTAAATAAGCAATATGAAACGTCATAATAATTTTAAGCGAACACATGAAAAATGTATATGTTTGTAATGAATATTATATTTTTAATTACTCTGTAATGTTATTTTAAAAATAAATTGTTAATATTAAAAAAACATAAAAATATAATCATATCAGGTTTTTTTTGTTACGTAAATGGTAGTTTTTTTGACTGAAGTTTAATTCGATTAGTTTTTCGAAAAAAAAAAAAATGAACTGTTATTTATTATATTGACTAACAGTATTTGGCCTCGTGGGCACATAAAGCTTCAATATATATTTTACAGTTGAAAATAATCGCTTACAACTAGAACTTAGTGCCATAAACTGGCGTATGGTTGCACATATAAATTTCGAATATTATATACCCATATTTACCTAGTTCTAATTTTTAAGTGAAACTTATTTTGTCTTCCTGTGAGATTGTTAGCATATTCAATTAAAATGGCCTCTCGTTTGCAAAAAAGAAAATCTGTAGGCAATTAATTATTACACTATGGATATATCTTATACTCGTATACTCAAACTCTATAAAGATTTTACTCAAATACTCTAAAACTCAAATATTTTGTAGAACAAGTATGTAAGTGTAGTAATGACAAATTAGTTAAAAACTCATGCGGCATTCGCAAGTAATCAATAGTCGGTTAAAATACGTCGACAAAATCAAAGATGCTGGCATTTCTTTTCCTTTACTCTCAACTACTGAACGTTGTGAGTATTTGAGTATTTTTGAGTAACCGAGTACTGACTCGAATCAAATAAACTAGTGACGTCATTAATGACTAGTATTTATTTGCAATATTCTTTGCTTGTTTGCGACACACTTTTTAGTATAGCACTGTACAGTGCTTTTTAGTACAGTACTGATAAAGCAGCCATTTTTATTTTAATGTCAGAATTAGTTTTCATGATGAAAAAAATTTTAAGATTTATGGAGCATCTGGATAACGATTTTAGGTTTATACTGACCATCGTAAGTGCTTCATTTTTGTGACATGTTTTTACACCAACACGTCAATCGACTTTATTTGAATTTAATATATTTTACGTCTTTTATTTTTTTTAAACGAGAGGTAAATAATGTTAATATATATGATTTTTAACTTTCTAAATTTCAATATATTTATGGTAAAGTTTGAGATAGTTTCGTGCCAATTAATATGTAAGAGGTAAATTAACATCATTTCCATTATGAAGTTAGAATTTAAGACCATATTTTTATATTATTATTATTATGCGTAAATAAATTTCTTCGAAATAAAACCTCTTTTATTGAAAAAAAATAAACATCTTTACTTTTCCTAGCTATAACCATACACCGCCAAAAAATAGTAGTTAAAGTACCTATCCTCCTTTCGTGATTTATCTGTATATGTTGACATTTTAGTTTACGTTGTTATCAAAATTAAAAATACTTTATTCAGTTTCGGTCCTAATAAGGCACTTATAAACATCAAAGCTACCACCGGTTCGGAAACAACCCAGTCATCGAGAAGACCTGGCAAGAAACTCGATCGGGTACATTTTTTTTACATACATTTAAATACATCATATAGCTTATAGTGGATGCACAGAGAGGAGTCGATTCCAGACATCACTATCGTTCACATATTGATCCACTCTATAATAGCCTTTTGACACCAAAACCCGCTTGATGTGGCGTTTAAATTTACAGACCGGTAAAACGGTAATAAGCTTTGGGACTCTATTGAAAAACCTAACACTATTACCTAAAAACTATTATTGGTTTGCTAACTCTGAAACGTGGGACGATCAGTCTGTTACATTTTCTAGTATTTAGATTATGCCGGTTTTTTTTTTATATCATAGAAGGCAAACGAACAGATGGGTCACCTGATGTTAAGTGATCACCACCGTCCATAGATACTTGCAACACCAGGGGAGTCGCAAGTGCGTTGCCAACCTGTACTTGGGAGAAGGGTGTGGGAGGGGCAGGAAGGAAAGGAGGAAGGGTAGTGGGTCTCCGGCTCTCTCACTGACCGAACGAAACGCAACAATGCAAGCACTGTTACTTCACGTCGGTTTTCTGTGAGAGGGTGGTGCTTCCCCGGACGAGCCGACCCATTCGTGCTGAAAACAATAATAGCTTCAGCTTGGCTCTACCACTACCAAAACTCTTTGACTAAATGCAGTTTTCCAAAGTTTTTACGGACATACATTGAATTATTAAAAAGGTGGGGGGAAGAGTTAAGATACCGAATAATAACGATACTGATGTTACACTGAATTGTTGGAAATTACGTTTAAAACGAGTATTTGTCACACTTGACATTGGCGAAATTATTTATTTATTTATTTACACATGGATAAAGCAACAGTCGACAATCAGAAATAATAATACAATAGCAATAATAAAAAAATAAACTAAACTGAAGACCTAAAACGCTTTATCACATAGAAACTTAACTTACACTAATCATAATAATAATAATAAGGAAATAATAATTGTTTAAATATATAGAAACATTGGATTTAAAAATATATATATATATAAAAGAATAAACGAAACAGTTCAAATGAATTCAATTATGAAAACTAAAATTACCACATGAAGAAAAAAAAAAGAACAGGTTGGCAAACATAAATAATGAATATTAAAATATAATATAGAGACTGTTGTTGAGATGGTCAAGGATATAAAATGTGTTTAACTATTTTTTTGAATTTGCATGCCCGATGGTCAAAAATGTCTAATGAAATGTGTTTGCTTGCAAGCTCATTATATATACGAGTCATACGTACAATTGGGTTGAAATAAGAAGTATTATTCTTATAAGTTTTAAGAATAAATGTTTTAGGAAAACGATAATTGAAATTGGTGTTAAAATTAAGAGACTGGCAAGGAGGGAGATGAAAATTGTAGGCCGAGGCAATACCGAAAAAAATATACTTTAACCCCTTTGCTGATTTTAAAGGACCCAGATCTCAAATTGGCGGATCGTCTCTTTCATTATTATTTTTTTTAATTTCGCGGCATCAATACTTGCGTTATCGGTACGAAATTTGTATATACTTGCAATAATACATATATTTATCTAACATTAGCTTCTGCCCTCGACTTCGTCTGTGTGGAATAGTATCTTTGGGCTAACTAATACGCATCAGAAGCTCTCAAAAGAAAACGGTTTTGAAACGTTCTTCGTTGGGGCTCTACTCCTATTGGTCTTAACGTGATGATGACGCCTTACTCGATAGAGTCCTCTAACACTGAAATAATTTTTCAAATCAGACGGGAATTCTTGAGATTAGCGCGTTCAACCAAACAAACTTTTCAGCTTTATAATATTAGTATAGAAGTAGATAACTATGGCCGAAAATTTGCGTTTGTTATTGAGGTATTTCTATTTTAAATGGTAAGTTAATTATTATTATTATTTTTTTTATTGAAGCACGACAAAGTGACTGCACTATGCCTGATGGTAAGCATAGTACAATCCAAGAACAGTGGCGACCACCGAGAGACAGATTATCCATTGTCGGTCGCCGCTGTCATGCCGGCCATAATGACGAAAGTCACCCGGTACTGGATATGCACAGGCTGATCCCGAAACGCGACGCGCAGAAGCGAGTCACTATGACGGGCTTTTTCGCCATATACATGGTGGTTGCGACCCAGTCGGGCTGTAAAACCCTACCACCCCGCTATCGCCATTGCCTCGTTCGTTGATCAGCAGGGTGCACCACGTGCAGGTGAGGTTGGCTTGGGTGTCTCAAGTCTTAAGATGTTACTCGACACCCCTTACACCCCAAAATTATGTGAAGTTCGCCGTATAATATATATTTTTTAAATATTTCTTTACATAATTTATTTATTACTAATGTATTGTGGATGTGTTTAGCTCATTTGTCAAGGAAGGCTTTATGTCATCGCTAAGATCAACAGGAGCGGAGCACCAGTGAAGAATGTTACAAAATCGGCTTTTTTTCCTCTTGAGAGCTTCCGCTGCGTTTTAAGACTTCGAGTAGTGAAAAACCATAAAGATTTAAGCGCCACAAAAAACTAAAAAAGACCTTATGCGGTAGATGTCAGCAAACAGTTTGGCAGTATAAGGTTTTAAAAAATACTGGATTTATTACAAGATTTGAATAATTATAAATGATGAATGTGAAATTCCAATTATTATGTAAAATGTATTATTATGTTATTATTTTTTTTAATGACAATTTTTTGTACTAAACCACGAAATGTCCAACTTAGCTATTGTATTTATACTTTTAGGTTAGAAAAAATATTTTACATTAAATACTGAACTAAATATACATTGAACTATTAGAATATGAATATATCAAATTAAATATTGAACAATTTAGACAAATGAATATGATAGCAACAGTTTTTAGGCAATTAACTTTACTAATATTCTATTTACTTATTTCATATAAAACTTATTGCAAGAAAATATACAATATTTTATCGGTCATAAGAAAAAAAACGAAATATATTTTAAATTAGCTATAATTTTTATGAAAATAATATGAAATATAAAAACTATATATAATCTGAATATAATTAAATATATTATTGTGACCATAGATTTACATAGACTCATATGGTTCACGTACTAAATGTCTTTGTCGATGGCGGGAAATTTAAAATTTTTAAAAAAAGCGCGCTGGGACTTATCAGGCCCGAAGCTAGTAAACAAGTTAACGTTAGCTCAAAGTAACTATTCCACGCGGACCAAGTCGCGGGTAGAATATAGTCTTAAATAAATAAAAACCTACTTTTCCAGTTTCGATTTGGCAAAAGTGTTCATCGTGTTTTATGTAATTACTAGCGGGGCTGGCGGACGTTGTCCTGTCCTGATAATAAGAAAAACTTTGACAAATTATAAACCTAAACCTCATGAATCACTCTATCTATTGGTGAAAACCGCATGAAAATCCGTTCAATAATTTTTGAGTTTATGGCAGACAGACAAACAGACGTGGCAGAGAACTTTGTTTTATACTACATAATTATAATTATTCTATTATACTGATTAAGTTTGTCAATTTGTCTTAGGTTTTGTTAAATTTGTTTAGTAACTATTGATAAGTTTGAGTGTTATTAAGAAAAATAATTAGGAAATAGTTATTTTTCAAATCTCGTTTAAATTAAGGTGGTAGTCTGCACTCGAGTGGGTCGCAACAACGATATAGGAGTACATCTATACTAATACGTAGTCCGATGAAGCTGTTAAGACCTTGCTGGGTCAATAGCGTAGTCATTTCGAAAAAAAAAACTATACTAATATTATGAAGAGGTAAAGTTTGTGAGTTTGTGACGTTGTTGGTTTATGACGTTGTAGAGAGTAATCTCAGGAACTACTGGTCCAATTTGAAAAAATCTTTCAGTGTTATATAGCTCAATTATCTAGGAGGTATATAGGCTATATATCATCACGCCTAGACCAATAGGAGCGGAGCATCAATGAAAGATGTTTCAAAATCGTGTTTTTTTTTTTCCTTTTGAGAACTTCCGCTGCGTGTAAGCGTTGGCCCAAAGTAACTATTAATAAGCGGACGAAGACATGGGTTGGGGATAGTATACTATAAAATCGTCACGACTCCCAGCTGAGTGCCTTAAGCGCTCGCCTAAGTAGTCAGATCAATAGCGTAGTCAGTTAAAAAAAAAGAATCGTCACGACTACTCTGTTTTTTTATCTTGCATGTAAATGTTGGTCAGCGTATGTGCTACTGCCAATAGGCTTGCAGACCAGGATAACAAAGACGACCGGTATATGATTATAAATAATCAGATATTTCATACATTCTTGATAATTTAATGTACGTCCGTAAAAACTTTGAAAAACTGAATTTAGTAAAAGACCGGCATAGTGTAAATACTAGAAACTGTAATAAACTGGTCGACCCATGTTTCAGACTTAGCAAAACCAGTAATAGTTTCTTGGGTAATAGTGTTAGGATTACAATAAAGTCATAAAACATGTTACCGAATTGCTGAACTGAAAATTTAAGCGCCACGTCAAGTGGTTTTTAGTGTCAAAAGGAATTATATGTAGATTGATCAGTATGTGAACGATAATGATGTCTGGAATTGACTCCTCTCTGTGCATCCACTAAAAGCTATTGTATGATGTATTGGAAATATATGTTAAAAAAATGTACCCGATCCGAGTTTCTTGCCGGTTCTTCTCGATGAATGAGTTGTTTTCCGATCCGGTGGTAGTTTTAGACGTTCATAAGTGTCGTATTAGGGCCTATACTGAATAAATTATTTTTAATTGCATCGTGAATAAGGCGTGGCCATTTTGTCTTTTCCTAAAGAAAAGCCCAGATCTCCACCCTTATCAAATCTATTCAGACTAAAATACAACATGGGTTGTACAATATTATAAGCAAACTAGCCGACCTGCGCAACTTCGCCTGCGTGAAATCGGTTACCTACCGGTTGCAATTGTATTTCCAAACTTTAAAAAACCTAGAACCCAATTACAGCGACTCCCACCGTTTCCAATTGTGGAACTAAAAATTCAGGGATTCACTCAAATACATACCTATTTGGGTTAGTGAACGATTTACGCATGTATAGGAGAAATTTCGACGAGGTGAACATCAGTCTGTCATTCAGCAACATCAATAATTTCATTCTGTTTGAAATACGAACGACCGTTGAATCAAACCGTTCATACAAAAATCTTGAATAAAAAATGGGAGCGTTTATATAAAAAATTAGGATAGTAGATATTCTTTTTTGGTGGCAAATAAGTAAAAATACAAAAAAGAAAAATGGAAAAACTAAAAAAAAAAAATCTGGATTATGGGGTCTCCTAATTACCTAGAGGTGTCAAATATACATCTAAAATTTCATAAAAATCGGTCCAGCCATTTTGGAGGAGCTCTACTACAAACAACGTGATACAAGATTGTTATATATTTGATAAATAAAAACAATATTTTACAGCCGTAATATTTTATTGTTGGTATTTAAAACAAACTCAGTGAAAACATATACCATTTAACAAAAATTACCAATCCTAACTCGTTGTCCGAGCGATGTGATTAAAACTTATGAAATAAATCAGACTATATCTAAAACAAATTTAGTAACAGAACTCAGTAAACAGTAGGCAATAAAAACGTAAAAACAGAGATATAAGTAAGTAGTAATTATAAACACCTTATGTTTCTTGAAACTGTAGTCACTAATTTTGAGGCCATCCTTAACTACAAATACCCTCATATCCAGCCACCAGATGATAACCAGCCTTTTTTTTTTTTACGTGGGGAAATCCCTTATGGTTACCCACCCTCCCGGGGGAGAGGGTGGATTATGTTCGACTCGCACGGACTAAAACCCCACGGTGTACGTCTTCCGCTATGGTTGGGGCGGCACGAGCTCTCTAAAGACTTCATCGTGCCGAATCCAATCTATATCGACTGTATTGAAGTTAAATATGACTGTGTCAATCTACGACAATCTGTTGAACATGCCCCAAGTATTGCCGTTTGGGAATTCCCACGAGTAGAGCAGATAATAGCCATAGGCTATGGACATTTTATAACATTTTTCGTAAATCTTGGCAACCCTGAAAATATAAGAAAGAAATACGATATACTTTATTGTAGGAACAACCATACAATTAAATGAAATTACAGAAAAAGATTAGAAAGAAAAAAAATGATACAATTGAATAATGAAAAGAAAAAGAAATTTCCAGGAATTGGCGAATTCATTCAGCAAAATATTCAGCGCTCAATACAGAGCTGATTTTCGATGGGAGCCCATATGATGATAACGGACGTTTATAATCAAAATACTCTTTATTCAATTTAGGCCCTGACGTGGTTCTTATGAACGTCAAAGCTACCACCGGTTTGGAATAAAACCCACTCATCGAGAAGAACCGGCCATAAACTCGATGTGGTTTATCTTTTCATATTACATAACACTAGACATATACGGTGTTATTACAAAAAAGTTAAACACGTTTTGAACGCTTTCTTTAAAAAGATCTCTCGGTGAATGTTCGCCGTCTTGCTCTTTTGTCTCGCTTTGGTTAGGTTAGGTTACCCTTGCGAAAAAAGGATAACGCAAACTTGCCTCGGGCGAGCGCGGTGCATTTCGTACGAAACCTTATTTAAACCAAGTATTTAACTATTTTGTAATACCACCAGATAAATTTACATTCGTTTTTAGCGGATGCACAGAGAGAGGCGTTACTTCCAGACGTCACCATCGTTCACATATTGGTCCACTCTGTAATAGCTTTTATGTATTAAGACCCGCTTAACGTAACATATCAAAATCAAAATATCCTTTACTCAGTTTATGCCCTGAGAAAGCACTTAAGGAAGTCAATGCTACCACCGGTTTGGGAAACATCCCAGTCATCGAGAAGAATCGGAAAGAAACTCGATCCGGTTAATCTCATTATGTTACATATTTTTACAAAACATAAATAGTTATATCGTTTTTAGTGAATGCACAGAGAGGAGCATCATTTCCAGACGTCACAATCGTTCACATATTGGTCCACCCTATAATACCCATTAGATATTAAAACCCGCGCTATCCGTCAAATCGGTAACGTGTTTTGGGATTTTGTTATAAAACTTAACTTTATTACCTTAAAGACTGTAAGAGCTTAAATTAGAGCTGGGTGAATACATTTTACGTCACTTTAATTACTAAATTCGGAGTTGCAATAGATAATGCTTATATGAGAGTCTAAAGTAGTCCTTACTCTTTTTGGATCAACATGGCGGTTGCATGATGTTCCAACAACGAGTGGTGGTATACTTGATTGATCCTCTGAACGCGGTAGTTCTATGGAGAGGTATCGATAATGGATTAGTTATGGTGTGGGAGCATGCAAAATATGTGTGATTATCTTCTCTCCACTTTAACTTGTCACACAGATATTTGAGATTTTCAATTTTAATCAACCCAAAAAGTAGCGTAACCATATGTAACTTGCAAAAACTTGCTTGGCAAAAACATTCTGCACGAGCTGTATGGAACGATCAGTACGCGATAGTAACCAAAGACATACACTGTATCACAGTAATAAAGTCTCAATAGAACTAGATTGTCAATAAGTATTTTTCTAAATATTCAACGAAATTTGGTATGCTAATAGTTTACACACTGGAATAACATATAGGACATTTATAACACATTCGTATACATGATTTCTATACTAAAACAAAAAAGATGCGCCTTATTAAAGGTTGGGTCAATATGTGAACGACTGATTTCTGGAACTAACACCTCTCACTATGCATCTGTCAAAAATTAACGTAGCTATATTATTTTTCATATATACTGTACGATGGACAACTAGATGGTATAGTACCACGCTGCGTCTCGGAGAACAAAATCGTTCACAAAGGGTGCGGCCAATTAAATCCCCAATGTCGAGTTAATACACAATATATAGTTTCACGCGGACGTAGTCGCGGGCACAGCTAGTATATCTATTGTTAGAAATTGAAACAATTTTAAAAATAAAGGAGACTGGCCAATTTAGAATATAAACTTAAGAATAAACTGTAACAATTAATCACTTTTTAAATAACCGATACGAGTTCGGACAGAGCTACTGTACGCTATGACGGCCACCGAAAGAGTCAGTCAACACGGCGAGCACCATTGCGTATAAAGATCGCAGCATAACTAACTACTCTACATTTCAATTATTTCCAACAACTACCCGACATTTAATTTATTTCCAACACTATATATACATACATATATAAAATCATAAGTACATACGACGGTATTTCCTTAGGCAGTTTGATGGATAAAGCGAAGCAAACAGTGTCTGCTATATATCCTGGTATGTAATGAAACAACCAAGTTAGAATCCAGAAGAGAAACTTGTTTGAAGTCACCGCGCAGCAGCCGTACCAAAGTGCGTTGGGTGATAACAAACTTCTTATATTTGCAGAACGAAGAAGACCTCCAAACATTACTACAATTGAGACAAAGATAAATTTATATGACAAATTTACACACGAAGTTTAGAACAAAACTAAACCGTGGCGATAACGTTGCTGAATGTAGTAACTGTACTACTATATTCTAATTCATGAGCTATGGAAAGCATGGGTACATAAATTGTTATAATTCGTAAATTAGAAACAGTAACCTAATAAGTCCTCGAAATCTACTACATGGTACTTTGAATTAAAATAATTTATACTGAACTGAAGGGGGCCGTAACAAAATCGGTACATTTTTAGGTATTTGTTATTTATCTTTATAATACGCATTTGCGATCATTTTCCTCTTAAATTGGAATATTATTCTGTTAATTTATTTATCATAATATGAATTTCCAAATGAATATAAATTTATCGTTCTTGTTCTATGTCACCTACTCCTGCCACTTCTTTCTCTTTAGTTATTAGGTGGGTCATCAAATTATTAACAAATATTTAAATTCCCAAAGATAGTCTCTACCATGACATATTATTAAGGAAGAGGAAGACTGCACTTCGCTTTGTCTATACTAATATCATAAAGAGGTAATGTTTGTGAGCTTGTGATTGGGGGTAATCTCAGGAACTATTAGTCTGATATGAAAACTTCTTTCAGAGTTAAAGAACTCAATTACCGAGAATGGTTATAGGCTAGTTTCTAACGTTGTGATGTTGTAGGGGATAATCTCAGAAAGTACTGTTCTGACTTGAAAAATATTATATAGCTCATTTATCGAGAATGGTTATAAGCTATGTATTATCACGCTAAGACCAATAGGAGCGGAGCATCAATGAAGAATGTTTAAAAACCGGAGATTTTTTTCCTCTTGACAGCCTTCGAACTTATGAAGCTTTGCAACATAGTTTTCAAAAATGTTAAATTATTTACCGCAAGTGATTGTAGTTTCATTATTTATATTGTAAACTGTGATATCTTCAGGGTTGCGATGCGCGGTGTCCCATGCGGAGGCTATCACCGCATTGTTAACGTAGCCAACTGGGACGATATCTAATCTGATATTATCATTGTATATCACGTGGATTGCTCCCATACAGATTCCAAATATTATCTTGAAAAAAAAAAAGGAAATACATTGTTCATACATTATTTGTATTAAATTTCTGATGTGAAACATTTATAGGCGAGAATAAACTTGCTTGTTAGCGTGGCGAAACGTGGCGACGCAAAACACGAACTTTGCACTATTAACAATATACTCAAAAACATTTGCAACCCCAAACATAAGATTCAAATTGTTTTATCGGCCACTCGTTTTACTAGGTGTTACCCGCGAGATAGCGCCCTTTGATAAATGGCGCAAGAAACACCGTGCCTGCGCCTAGTTGAATTTTTGTATTTAATAATAATGAATGTTTATATTATAAAACTAGCTGTTACCCGCGGCTTCACACGCGTTTTTTTAAATATATTAAATTTAAAATTGTGATTACACATCTAATATAAATTACAATAATACTATTTCAAAAATATTTGTATCACACGCACATCATCTACTGTAACAGGTAACGTGTACATTATGTATGTGAATACTAATAGTGTATCGAATGGGATGGAATTATGATCAGCCACATAACTGGAATTTTAAACTATATATCACCCTCAGTGCTCACACTATATAAGAAAATAATGAAAATATGAAGCTACACATTATCGAACAATATTAAATAAAACAGTTAATTAGTTACTTATTTGCCCGTAAAAGTCCCGTTCAAATATTACTTGTAGTCCGGTGAAGCTGTTAAGCGTAGTCATTTCTAAGAAAAAAAAACATTCAATTAGTTCCAGTCGTTTCGGAGATCACCCGGAACAAATAAAAAAATAGACATATCGACAGAGTTAAAAAAAATGTTGATGTTTGTAGCATCACAGATTGTATTCACCAAAAATAATTTTTTTTAATATAAATTACACTCACTTTACTTTTATAATACGTAATATATCACAAATAAAAAATTGGCAACAAAACTAATGTAGAATAGAGATTTTTAAGAGTGTTTGGCGGGATTTCAGTCTGTCATGTAGTGGATTTTATATTTTTTTCATAATATTGTGTTACATGATTCTATATCGTGTAGAAATTGGTTGCGTATTATATAATATCGTTCGTTTATTTTGCATAAGTGAAATGAATGAAAAATAAAACCATGAAGCATTAATTCTATGGTCTTGAAGATTAAGAAGATAAAAAATTACGTTATATTATGTAGAGAATTCGGTGCTTATACCTTTACACTAACTTGGACATAGAAGAAAACTAACTATATTGACAACTTCAGAATTGGCTGTATGGATTAATTCCTTCGACTGTATTATTGGACGAATATTATTACTACTAAACTTTCTGAATAACAACACAAAATAAACTTAAGAAATGTTTGCTATATAAACGTAACACGTATAATTAAAAATCGAAAACAAAACTAACGTAGAATAAACTTTTTTAATAGGAATACAAAATAAACCATGAAAATATTTTTGATAGAATGTTATCGCGTTACCATGGCAACGCATATAATACTGACATTAACACGCAGCGGAAGCTTCCAAAATAGCCCGATTTTGAGACATTCTTCATTAGTGCTCAGCTCCTTTTGGTTTTAACGTGATGATATGTAGCCTAGAGCCATCCTCGATAAATGAGCTATCTAACACTAAAAGAAACTTTTAAATCGGATCTGTAGTTCTTGAGATTATCGCGTTCAACAAAACAAACAAACAAACAAACTCTTCAGCTTTATATATTAGTATATAGATAAATAGTCATTATTTTATGGAACAAATTTGTAATGCTTTATCTTTTCATTATGCCATATCTGATTCCTGTCGTAATCTGTACTTTTATGCATATAAGTTATATAAACAATTTTGATGTTGCACATCTGCCAGACGCCCCGTGACGGTTAAATTTTTTACCATTTCGTTATATTACAAATGATGTTCTGCGTTTCGTAATGTAATTGAATTAAAGCTGAGGTAAGTCTAGGAAGGATCTTGAAGTAAAAATGTCACACAAGATTAACTGTTTTTTTTAGATTAAACATGCTGTTGATCTGAAGCCTCTTCATGGCTTCACGAGGTTTGGTGTCGAGGGCGAAGGGCACTCAGCTGAAATCGCAAGTAAGACAAGGGTTCCAAAGTGGCTTTGACTGTTGCCTTACATGCAAATTCTGCAAATTTAACTATAACAAACGATCCTAACGAGCTAAATAACCCTACACGTATACATTTTGAATATATATGTATGTATACATCTGGTGTATATCTGAAAATTACATAGGGGACCTAGGTGGGTCACCTGATGTTAAGTGATCACCGCCATTCATAGACACTAGCATCACCAGGGGAGTTGCAAGCGCATTAACAGCTTGTGTTTGGGAGGAGAATGGAGAAAAGAGAATGAAGAGAGGGGAGGGGAAGAGTGGTGGGTCTCCGGCGCTCTCACTGACCGAACGAAACGCAACAATGAGAGTACTGTTCCTTCACGGCGGTTTTCTGTGAGAGGGTGGTAGTACCCCGGGCGAGCCGACTTATTCATGCTGAAACCAATAATGTCTTCAGCGTGGCTCTACCACCTAGAAAACAAGAACACGAGTATTACATAAGCAGAATTTTTGTAATTTCTGATCGCCCCGTCCCCCCTGGTCAGCAAAAGTAAGCAATGCTCTTACCCCCTCCCCATGCTTACGTAAACATTTATCTAAATCTGTTCCGGATTAAAGAAATATTGCTGATGTAATCATTACCCGGACCCCCCTGCCATCAAAAATAAGCAAATAAGGACCCCAACCCCTATCAGTGCTTAGGTAATACTTAAATGGCCCCTAGGCTATCTTAAGAAAAGTGCTTTACAGAAGTTACATATTTATTGTGTGAATGTAAGTTGCATGCCCCGCGTAACTCTCTTTAGAGTTTGTCTTTCAGGCTAACTAAAACGAACGAAAAAAGCAAGTGGGTGGTAGAGCCAGGCTGAAGCTCCAACTGGTTTCAGCATGAATGGGTCGGCTCGCCCGGGGTTGTACCATCCTCTCACACAACACCGACGTGAAGTAACAGTGCTTGCATTTTTTTGTTTCGTTCGGTCAGTGAGAACACCGAAGACCCATCTCTTCCCCTCTCCCTTTTCTCCCAGCCCCTTCCCCGGCAAAACAGGCTGGCAACGCACTTGCGACTCTTCAGGTGTTGTTGGTGTCTATGGACGGTGATGATCACTTAACATCAGGGGAACCACCTGTTCATTTGCCTCCTATGATGAATTAAAAAAAAAAACAATCACTCGTATGTCGCTTCAGTATCCGCAACTGGATTTGTGATATTTATTTTATGTCACCCAAAGCAATACCTACATTGACCACATTCTTTTGATGCGATTAGCGGCCGACTGGTCGCTTGCATTCCCCCTAATTCTTTTATATGGTCTATACACACAAATTCAAAGCTCCTCAAAATTATTACGAGTCACGTTGAAGCTATACCTGGTTTCAGCGTGAATGGGTCGGCTCGTGAGGTACTACCCCCAGACACACAGGAACACCGACGTGAAATAATAGTGCTTGCGTTTTGTTCGGCCAGTGAGAGCGCTGGAGGCCCACCTCCCCTCTCCTTTCCCGCTCCCCTCTTTCCAATCAACATAGGCAACACACTTGCGACTACTCTGGTGTTGTTGGTGTCTATGGACGGTGATAATCACGTGACCCACCTGTTCATTTACCTCCTATGCATAAAAACATACGTTCTTCAACAATTTCAAATAGCATTTTTTCAATTCACTAATAACAATGGTGTAATATTCAAAGGGCTATATTATCACAAACAAATTTTCACATTTTTCAAAAATTAATCTTTCGCCTTATTCTATGTTTGTTGAAAAAATCGACACTAACAATAGAAAAAAGGTATTTAATACATTGAAAGTTTTAATACAAAGAAATACAAAGAAACAATGTTGACTATAGCTAACTTCAAGTTGTCGGTTTTTAGTGACGGTGTGCGCGCGGATCGTAAAAATTTACTTTCATCATTCTTCTCTAACGCGCCAAAAGAAGTATACCTTCAATAAAGTATAATAGTGTTGAGTATAGCTGCAATAAGTCACATTATTGGGGTGTAAGGGGTGTCGAGTAACATCTTAAAACTTGAGACACCCAAGCCAACCTCACCTGCACGTGGTGCACCCTGCTGAATAACAAACGAGGCAATGGCGAAAGCAGGGTGGTAGGGTTTTACAGCCCAACTGGGTCGCAACCATCATGCATATGTCGAAAAAGCCCGTCATAGTGACTCGCTTCTGCGCGTCGCGTTTCGGGATCAGCTTGTGCATAACCAGTACCGGGTAACTTTCGTCATTATGACCGGCATGACGGCGGCGACCAGCGATGGATAATCTGTCTCTCGGTGGTTGCCGATGTTTTTGGATTGTACTATGCTTAACATCAGCCATAGTGCAGTCACTATGTCGTTCTTCGATAAAAAAAAACATTAACTTCTCCCACAATAAAAGAAGTATTAGTAGACAGTATTTTATTAAATGTAACACCCTGACAACACTGAACAATTTCATTCCCAATGGGGCTTTCTTGACCGCACAAATCTTATGTTGAGTTCAACTTTGCTTACCTTTTTCGAATACATTAAAATGTTGCAACTATAAAGTGTTTGTTGAAAAGTATACGTATGTAATACTTTATAATACAACATTAAATGCACGCGACGACATAAAATTAATGGTTTTATTAATTGCATGGTAATGATGCTCTTACAAAGTAAAACAATAGATATTTAACATTTTGATCGTGACCCTTGAGCTTTTCAATTGTCCTCATATGAATATTATAAGTCATATTTACAGTCAATAATATAATTAAACTGTAAAACCTTTTGTCTGTATATTGAAATAAATCCCCAAATGTGATTGCAGATGATTTGTGAAGTGAAAACTCACGTAAGTATTTTTTTCTCGAACTGACTATGCTATTGACCTAGCAAGGTTTTAACAACTTCACCGGACTACTAAGGCGAGCGTTTAGGGCACTCAGCCGCTTTTATTTGACAACTAGTTCAAAGGTGCACGGCACACTTCGGCTTAGGCTGTTTTTTTTAACGTGGCAAAATTCCTTCTGCTTACACCACCCTCCCGGGAAGAGGGTGGGTTATGTCCGACTCGCGCTGACTAAAACCCCACGGTGTACGTCTTCTTGGGGTGTCACGAGTTCTCTATAGACTTCATCGTGCCGTCCCAGTGGTTGGCCCAGCAGCAAAAGCGCCGCCGCCGGGCCCCGTCTTGTTAGGAGACAGCCGTGTACATACCGGCCGTCTCCTCCATCCGCTGGACTTATGCAATGGGAAGATGTGCCCTCCGAGCCATCTTCCCTGGTCCGGTTACGGTGAGAGAAGGCGGTCAAACTGCCACCTTCTCCGGCCTGTCCTTTGTTGGCGGAGACGACCACTGTGAGGGTATTTCTCACGGACCCTCTCCGTCGCTTCCTTCTGCGAGACTACCTCCTCGCAGAAGGAGGCCATAATGTTCCATACATCCTCGCTGCCGAGCATAGCTTTTCATACTATTCATACATGTATGAGTTGTTGGAAAATATATGTGTACCAAGCATACATACTTCAACAACTCTTATATCGTATCGGAAAAGCTTTGTAAACCGCATTGAGCAATACTTGACAAAAGAAAAACTAATGATTTCGTGTCAGCGCCTTCAAGCAAAATGCTTAGATTAACGACGCGTAGTATAGCTGCCTGTGTACATGTAATAGGTTGATATTTTATATTTAGATTGTGCAGCTCACATCATATGTTTCATTAATTAATAAATTGTATAAAAAATTGGTTGCCTGTAAAGTCGGTATACGGGCGAAAGTTTTACGTGACAACGACTTTGAGTGGTAAAATAATTTTAATGTGAATATTCATTCGTATAGTAGTCTCTCTCGCTCTTAGGCGGGCTAACCATGCTCGAGTGGAAGGGACGCGTTCCTCTCACTCGCTCTCATTGTTAGCGCATAACGTGAGCGGAGCGTAACGCAGTTTCTTGAAGTGTCACCCGGCAAACCAATTTATAAGACGTTGTCACGTCAAAATCAAAGATGCAACACTTAATGTGTTACTGAAATGAATATTTATGTAATAAAATAAATAAACAGTCATTATTCTATGAAACAAGTTTGTAAAACTATATCTTTTCACTATGCCATAACTGATTCCTGTCGTTAAATCTATTCTTTTATGCATATAACTTACATAAAACGATTTCGATGTTTCACATCTGCCAGGCGTCCTGCAACGGCCCATTTTTTTTCCTTTTGAGATCGTCCGCTACGTGTTAGTGTTAGCCCAAAGTAACTATTCCACGCGAACGAAGTCGTGGGCAGCAGCTAGTTTAAATATATGTAAGAATTTTTGGGTGAGGACCTAATCAGTGATGTAGGTAGTCGTTTTTATTTTTTATTCATAATCTTGTGTTATTTGACTCCATTCTTTGTAATATTTGTATTATTTTATGTAATTTAATTCATTATTCTTCACAATTATCGTCTACGAAATAATATGATTAAGTTAAGTCGGAAGGAGACGCTAGTGCTACAATAATTTATATATCATGTACGAAGAACAACTCAGTTCAGTCAATTCACGCTAATTGTATCGTTTTAATGCCTACAATCTCGATCGACTTCTGTTGCATTTATTTAGTATAATTTATATTTTAGTCTCCTTAAGTGCTTGAAATATATCAATAAATTTTAATACGACGTTTCCAGGTAATTCTTGATTATTTTATTCCTTTCTAGCATTACTAGGAGCTGTCGGCTAAATTATCTACGTTTATATTTCTATAAATGATTACTTAATGTATTTTACCTGATTTTTACCGGAACGAGTGCAAAGATAAAAAGTATAGCCCACGAGAGCAATCGTTTTTTACCAAAATTCCGCAAATTTAGCAATATTATCGGATATGTAGTAGTAATGAAGAGCTTGTGTGCCGTTTAAAAAAATTTTGGAATACCAAGACAGCCTCGGATTTTATGTGAAATATATATAGGCGGAGGTTAAACCTGATTTTTTTTTTATCATAGGAGGCAAACTAACTGGTGGGTCACGTGATGTTAAGTGATCACCACCGTCCATAGACACTAGCGACATCAGGGACGTCGCAAGTGCGTTGCCAGCCTGTATATGTGAGAAGGGGTAGGGGAAGGAAAGGGAAAGAAGGTAAGAGGAAGGGACGTGGGCTTCCGGCTCTCTCACTGACCGAACGAAACACAACAATGCAAGCACTGTTATTTCACGTCGGTTATCTGTGAGAGGGGTGGTACTACCCCGGAGGAGCCGACCCATTCATGCTGAAACCAAAAATAGCTTCAGCGGGGCTCTACCACTTACAAATTGTGATTGTGGCGACGTAAAACACGAACACTACACTATTATTGAAATACTCAAAAAAATATGCAACCCTATCTGTATAAACATAAGATTCAAACTTTTTGTAGGTCACTCGTTCTACTAGTGTTAAACGACACTCGCCGACGACCTAGCGCTCTTTGATAAATGCCACCAAACACACCGCGCCTATGACTCGTTGAATATTTGTATTTAATAAAAATGAATATTTATGTAATAAAATAAATAAACAGTCATTATTTTATGGAACAATTTTTTAATCTGTACCTAGTCTTACCATAAATACTGAACCAAGGAAAAAATTATTTTCTATTGCAAATATTATCTATTACTTTTACAATGTGTTAGTTTAATACATAAATATAAAACGATTTAAAATATTAAAAACTTATTCGAAGTGATCTCCATTGGCTGCAATACAGTCTTTTAAACGTTGAGGCCAGTTATCAATAGAATAACGCACTCTTTCCATGGGAAAATTCTTCACAGCCGATCGTACGGATTGTTTTAGGGACTCCAAATTATCATGGCGCTTAGAGCAAGCCGTACTCTCTAAAACTGATCATAAATCATAATCTAGCGGATTAAGATCGGGACTAGACGACGGCCAGCCTTCAGTTCTGATGATGTCCGAAACGTTCGTTTCCAACCAAGACTGCGTAAACCGAGCTTTATGACCCGGCGCCGAGTCTTGCTGGAAGGACCATTCTTAGTTATTGAACACGGTGTTGTTAAGGGGCTTCACTACCTTCTCAAGAATGGTATCTTGATACACTTGTGCCAATGTTTTTGCTACCTTTCTCACAAAAGAATGGTTCAGTCACTCCTTCATAGCTAATCCCCACCAAATCATCACTGAAGTCGGATAATGTCCATGTAGCACTCTGTCGACTAATTGGGAAGCTTGCTTACAGCTTTAGCATAAATACGGTTGTTTTGTTTGTTAAAATGTTGCTCAATTTTAAAAATTTTCACATCCGTAAAGAAATTTTTTTTGTGATCTCCCTTTGCGTACCGCTTCAATAGTCGTTTCGATTTTACCACCCTATTCTTTTTTTAATTATCAATTACGTAATGATGAGGACATCTTTTATATGCTGCAACTCCTAAGTCATCTTTTACAATACGCGACATGGTTCTAGGTGCTATCTTCATCTCCCGAAATAAAATCTTTTGTTTTCGGGCAGGATTTCTTCGAATTCTTTCCCTTACTGCTTTGACCACCTTTTTCGTATGAACACTACGTGGACAGCCAGATCTTTTTCTGACACAAACAGAGGAGGTCTCATTGTACCTATTAATAGCCCGGTATACAAACATTTTACTAATACCAAGTGTAACTTAACGTACTTTTTGTAATGCAATGACAGCGATTTTGTTCTATTTATCAATCCACATTTTAATATCGCAAAATATTGTACAATGTATTGGCGCCAAAATGAGAAAACCAATGAAGTAGTAGTAGTAATAATATTCGTCCAATAGGACAGGCGAAGGAATTAATCTATACTGTCAATTCTGAAGTTTTATTCTATCTATACTAATATTATAAAGAGGTAAAGTTTGTGAGTTTGTAAGTTTGTGACGTTGTGATGTTGTAAAGGGTAATCCCAGGAACTACTGGTCCGATTTTAATAATTCTTTCATTGTTATGTAGCTCAGTAATCGAGAATGGTTATAGGCTATATATCATCACGCTAAGACCAATAGGAGCTGAGCACAGATGATAAATGTTTCAAAATCGGGATGTTTTTTTCCTTTTAGAGAACTGCTGCGTATTGGTGTACCTATTCCACGCGAACGAAGTCGCGGGCAAAGGCTAGTGTTCAAATAAAGACATACGTGCCTAATCTTCTATCATCATTTTCAAGCCGTTTCTTTTGCCAATTCTGAAGTTGTCAATACTGATAGTTCTTATGAATTCTTTAGTCTGTTTTCTTCTATGTCCAAGTTAATGTAAAGGCATAAGCACCAAATCTTCTATATAATACTTCAGACATCTTTTATCTTCTTAATCTTCGAATAATCATTAAAAAATGTTCTGATTGTCGTAAATAAGAATGTTGTAAATTGTCATGCTGTTATTTCAATGTTATAATTTGTAGTCCGGTAAAGCTGTTAAGACCTTGCTGGGTCAATAGCGTAGTCATTTCGAAAAAAAAAATCAATGTTATAACAAGATGGTGGTTCTCTTGTTACAACTTTCCAGGGAATTTTTGTGGCATCGCAGAATTAATGGTCCGTGGTATTATTTCTCATTCACTTCACTTATGCACAATAAACTAACCATATTACATAAAACACCACCAATTTTACACAATATAGAGTCAAGTAACACAAGATTATGAATAAAATATAAAATCCACTACATGACAGACTGAAATCCAGCCAAAAACTCCGAAAACTCAATGAATAACCATATAAAAACTACAGATTCCAAATTCAAATGCAATATTTTGTTTAGTTTTAATTGTAACAATATTTATCGCCAGACCAATGGTACTCCCATACCTGCGTGTATCGGCAAGAAGTTTTGTCTATGGTCACACTAAACGCAGATGTGGGAAGACATTATCGTCATGCGTTACGAATTATCCGACTGCGTGACGATAGACGCAGCACGATAACTCGGCTGGCGGTTTTTTTACACACAACAAAGGAGTTTAGCGGATGCTAATGTCGAATCATAGGAAAGACACAGGTGTGGCGACGTTTAATCTGTGCCTTTATCGGAACGATTTTTAACGTTAATTTTAGCGCGATAACAACTCGAAGCTTCGTTTCGCAGATATGGGAGTAGCATTATGCTACTCTGCATTTATGCATCTGCATTTAGTGTGACCATAGACAAAACTTCGTGCCAATACACGCAGGTATGGGAGTATATAAAGACTTTGCGCGCATGGAATCTTTAGTAAAAAAACAGTTTTTAATAAAGTCATTTACTTATTGAATCCATTTACTTATCTACTTTTCTATGGTACTTAAGTCACGTCGTCATTAAAATTACAATAACTTTTGATAGAGTGAGCCGATTTTAATGAAACCAAGACTAAATGTTACTCGAAGATATGCTTTATGATTTTATTGACATCGATTTATCATGAACGCAGTATTGTATCAGAGACGTGTGTATATAGACATTTATAAAGTTTTTTTTTTCTAAAAAGTACAGACACGTATACATTCTGATTATATTTATAGATATGGACGTAGCAGCAGCTTATTACGAGGAGCATCAAGCTCTTACGAAGCCAATTAACGATACCATAGCTAGAGGGGACTCTGCTATACAGACGTTCTATGAAGGCACGTCTATTTTCGTTACCGGAGCCACAGGCTTCCTCGGCAAGCAGCTTATCGAGAAATTGCTCAGGTAGAACTAACCTTCAAATGTTTTGGAGATTTTTGTATGTCACTGTCATTCATAATTGCGTATTCATGAACAGAATTATTTATTTATTTATTTCGGGTCGTCAACATATAAAATATAAATATATACACTAGTAAATATATAAAAAGTAGGACTATTATGATTCATTATAAATGTAGTCATATTTATAGACAACCACGGCATGATCCAACACTTAATTAAATATTCATAAAGTAAATATTAAACTATTTTACATATTTAAAGATTTAACAGAATAATACAAAAACAAAGAAATTGAAGCAGAAAAAGTAATAAAATACTGACAGTAGAAATAATTAGTAATTGTTTCAAACATGGACATCAAAGTTGCAAATTAAATTAACGTTGGTTTTTTTTTTATCTGACTACGCTATGGGCCTGGCAAGGTCTTAACAGCTTTACCGAACTAATGTATTGTCATGTTTAGGACCCTAAAATAAATAAATGAGTATCCTAACGGGGACCTCATTAACACCCCTGATCCAGTCAATAGTACGGAGTGCTAAACATTTTTTTTTTTCAGATCATGCAACATAAACCGTGTATATATACTAGTAAGGGTTAAAAGGGGCATATCAGTCAATGAGAGATTGATTCATTGTTTACAAGATCCAGTGAGTAATCAATTTGTTTTATTAAAACGCTAGAAGTAATTTGTTTCCTATGTGTTATTGACAGCGAGCATGTGATAGACGTAGGAAGTGAAACACGTAAATTTTTTACCCTTTGTAGTACACTGTTTTGGGAAGGGGGGGGGGGGGTGAGGAAGGGGAAGTGGAGAATAGGTGGGTTACCGGCGCTCTCACTAACCGAACGAAACGCAACAATGCAAGCGCTGTTACTTCACGTCGGTTTTCGTGAGAAGGTGCTAGTACCCTGGGTGAGCCGACCCATTCATGCTGAAACCAGTAATAGCTTCAGCGTGGCTCTACCGCCTACTAATTAAGTTGAACATTAGAAGTAAATTATAGTTGTTTTTATGTTTGAATCTCTTTTGGACTTTTCGTTTTACCCTGTAACGGGAGTTTTTGGTGGGATCTTGCAATGGCATCTAGTGGACTTTATATTTTATTCATAATCCCGTGTTTTTTGCCTCTACATTATTTAATATTGGTGGTGTTTTACGTAATATAGTTTGGTTATTGTACACGAGTGTAGTGATTCGGAAATAACACCACAGAGCATGGATTCTTACTTGGCACAGAAACTTCCCAGAAAGTTATAATAAGTCGGCCACCATCTTGTTAGTTGATTGAAATGATCGCCAGAAACTTGTAATATCATAACCTATTTGACAATGGAAGTAATAATTTTTTATAAAAAAAACCCTGTAACGTGATAAGCCCAGAAAATAAATTAAGAAACAAAAATGTAGCTCTCAATAGCGGTGGATAAAATTTTGGAAACAGATTTACAAACTAAGTTTGTTAGCAATATATGCGGTAAAAATTAGTGTGGACGTTTCTTTGCACTTCGGCTAGAAATAGTTAGGCCGCGGAAGTACAAAGTGATGTCCGCCCTAATTTTTAATGATTGACTTCCGCAAAGTAACACCTTCATCATTCAAATATATGCAATGCCATTATATACGTAGGTGTATATTTCCAAGTCAGACGGACTAAACCCCATGGTACCTTCTTACACCTTTTACCAAAGGAGCAGGGACAGCCTAATCGACACCATGTCTACACCTCCAACAGGTGTTGTCCCTTTTTAGGAAGGCTCAACTGCGGTATGAGGGGTCAAGATGGTAGACACCTCAAAGGAGAGTGAGTGTTAGACACCCTCTGACGAACCGTGGAAGTTGAATCTGCACAATGCGCATCCACCAAATAGGCCTGTGCCGTTAAACTCCCCGGACGACAGACATGCCCGTGTCCATCGCCCCCATGCCTCATCTATGGTGGCTGGAGGCCATCGCCTACTCGTTGCTGCCGTCAGTCGCGGGAGGAGAGCCTAATCTAATGACTGTCTCGCAGTACGAGGTGACGGAGACCCACCCGGCCTCGCTGTCGACCATCTTAAAAAACGATAGTCGGGATGAGAGGTCCATGACAATGATCGCGACTAGCTTGCTGCGTGGTACGTCCAACGAGGAACATTCATTCAATGTTTTGTGCGCGAAATCAAACAAACAGCGCTACAAAAAGAGGACATACGATATACTGGGAAATGTAGACTAATAACTATTCTGCAAAGTAGCAAGTAAAAAGTTTTTCTGTTATACAGGCGACTGTCTAGACGTTGAATCGCAAAGTACAAGCGTTCAATAACAGAATGCCATACAGTTCCATAGATTCGTATTCACATGTTATAAACAACTTCTGAGGTTTAAGAAAGTAAATTGTTATAGAATCTTATAGAATTAATGTCATAAACATATGCAACTATTTACAGGTTTATGAAGAACTTAAGAAATATAAGCCGGAGTTTGCAGAAAAGATAATACCAATAGAAGGCGATGTTGCTGAACTACAACTAGGGATCAGCGAGCAAGATAGAATTACTCTCACGCAAAATGTATGGTGGATACTTATATTTTCTGAATCGTTACTATCTTGTAAGCTTCTGCCGGAGCATATTTATACATACCTATCTAAATCAAAAATATTTCATTCAATATAGGCCCTGAAAAGAGGCTTATATGATTGTTAAAGCTACCACCGGTTCGTATAAACAACCAAATCATCGAGAAGAACCGGCAAGAAAATCGATATAGTTCATTGAAGTGAAACTTCTAATGTGACTTCCAACAAGGTTGCATTAAACGTTAAACACTACCATGGAGGAGGTATGAAAGCACTGTTGCGTTAAACGTTCAACGCTAAAAACAATATGATTTCATTAAAAATCTATTTTACCCCTTCGTATTTTGATTTCCACATTACGAAGTTTCACTTCTTCCACGAGGAGGGCCTCCACACACTATTTTGTTATCTTTTCTGTTTACATGTTTACATGTTTTTACAATTATAGCTGGTTGCATTCGATTTTGAATCAAGTTAGAGTTCAGGATAAGAGTATAATATACATAGGGTGTTTCAGGTGAATGTTATATTTCACGCTGCAGCCACAACAAGGTTCGATGAACATCTCCGTAGCGCTACACTTATCAATGTACGAGGTACAAAAGAAGTCTTAACCCTCGCCAAGAGCTGTAGGAATTTAAAGTAAGTAACTCGATGTCGATTTGACTTAGAAACAATCAAGAAAAACATATTTGATTTATAAATACGTTACTTTATGAAAATGCATAATTAGACATTATATTGGAGGTAACTTTGCACGTCCGCCTGGCCAGCCAGGTCTCATGGCTACAAAAAAGCAGGGTGTATCATAAATAGATATTATAGAAGTGAAATTTTGTGTATTCTAACATTCTAATTAATAAAATAAAAAAGTCTAACGTTATGTGGTGTTAAGCTTTTCATTCATCCATGTATTGGCTGCGCCCGACGTTGCTTAACTTCAGTGATCGGACGAGAACCGATATTTTTTACACTTTACCCGACATAGTTTTTAACTCCACCACTTTTTGTCACAGAAAGAGATTGTCGATCAAAGCCCTAGGAAGTTTTACTTCTAAACATTTGGTTTTATTTGCGGGACATGTACTTAAAAAAGATAAATCCGGAACTAACCAACTAACTAACGGAATATAAATGTTTTTATAGATCTTCTTTAATAAAACTTTCCTCTTCTCTTTCCTAGGTCTTTTGTCCATGTATCAACCGCCTACTGCCACACTACTCAAAGTAGAATAGGAAAGGAGACTTTAGAGCAATTCTATCCATGTTCTGTACCACCGGAGACCTTGATCCAGATTGCTGAAACCATTGACGAGGAAAAAATAAAAACCTTTACAACAGAGTGAGATTTTCCTTTCCACTTTTATTTTGTCACTATTATTAGAAATCCTGGTTGCTCTTCGTGTTAGATATTATAACTTGCTCCAAGTTAGAGGTGAAACGTCCTTCGAATACTGCGAATACATACTCAGTATATATCAAATCGACTAATTCCTGGGTGGAGCATGAAATGTGACACCGTAACATACGTACGAAAAGTAAATCTTACTTTTCTTCGAATATCCTTATTTTTAATTTACACGGGGAAATCTATATGGATACACACCCTCCATATGGCTTATGTCCGAATCGGATGGACCCACGGTGTATGGACAGACCGTTATTTGAGGGCGGAAAAAGATTGTTTTATCGACCTTGGATAGCCGTCCAAAGGGTCTGCCTAATGGAATGTGGGCACCGGGCTTCTACTTAAAAGGAAGACAGGCTGGGTACACAGCAACCTTTCCTCATCAGCTGGACCTGTACAATGAGATGATGGGCCCCTGGCCCATCCCCTTGGGTGCTGCTAAGGTGGCGGAGAGAGCCAATTAAATGGTTTTCCTTGCGGCCTCTCTCTATTGTCTTCTTCAGCGAGATGACCTAAGTCGAGTATATATATCCATAATAGCAGAAAACTTACTATAGAAAAGTTAAATAACGGAATAGTATAAAAGAGTCGTGGAAAAGAAAAAAGTATTTGGAAAACATTGTAAATATTTCAGTTTCATTCGCGACTGGCCCAATACATATACGTTTACCAAAGCAGTTGGTGAGGAGGTAGTTCGGGTTATGGGAGAAGGGCTACCAGTTTGCATCGTCAGACCGCCAATCGGTAAGCCACGTTATGAAATATTAAACATTAATCTTTTTTTTGTAAGTAAATCCAGTATTATCTTAAGATAGCGTAAGAATAGCTGTTCGGAAATAAAAATCCTTTGACGTGTGTGCTTTTTTAAGGGCCAGAATATGCATGCTCGTAAATAGCATTCCAGGTTTTTTTCTTTTAAACTGGTTCGACAAAATGACTGCAACGTACCTGATGGAAAGTACAGTACAGTTCACAAATATCGGTGACTGTCGGTCTTCAAAAGTAACGGCAGTCGTCGCTATCATGCCGACTTGCAAGAGTGCCTTATCACGCCTCTCTTGAAGGACCCCATATCATATGCTGAAGGGAACACACTGGCTGGGAGGCGATTCCACATCTTCACAGTATGACGAAGAAGAGAGATTTCGAATTTCTTTTTTCTAGCTGGAATGGCGGTTACTGTAAATCTGTGGAGACGCGTTGAGGTGCTGGTAAACCGGCAAGCCAGTTACTGGCATTCCGTAAAGCCGTGATACACAGACCTATGGGTGGCATACCAGTTTCTAGAATCATGTTTCTTCTCAAACAAGTCTCCCTAACCACATCTCCGCGTGAGGAAAAAATTAAACGAGCTGTATGCCGTATACTTTATATTGACCCGCGAGTTATGGGCAGAATCTTGATACATATGCCACTATCTTATTCCTACCAGTAACTAGCATGCTTTTGTTCGTGTAACAAGTGTGTGTATCCTGGTCTTAACAATTAGCCGTGTGCGTAAACTGCTTAATCATGTTGTAAATTATTTACATTACTTGATTTTGGGTCGTTGTTACTTTTAAACTGTTAAACTCTTTAGTCGTAATAAATATAGTTTCCTTTCAATATTATGTAAATTAGGAATTGAGAACTGTATTTCGATAGATAGTTTTTTTTTTATGTCATAGGAGGCAAATAAACATACGGGTCACCTTATGTTAAGTGATCACCGCAGCTCATAGACACCCGTAACACCAGTGGAGTCGCAAGTGCGTTGCCAGCCTGTCTTTGGGGGAAAGGGTAAGGGGTAGAGGTGGCCCTCTGGCACTCTCACTGACCGAACGATGCAAGCATTGTGACTTCACGTCGATTTTCTGTGAGAGGGTGGTACTACTCCAAGGTGAGCCGACCCATTCATGCCGAAACTAATAGTAGCTTCAGCGTGGCTCTGCCGCCTACAAAAATTCTAGCGTGGCACCGAGGAGGAGGATTGGGGAGAGGGGAAGGGAGGTGGTTCTCCGGCACTCTCACTGACGGAACGAAACCCAACAATGCAAGCATTTTTACTTCACGTCGATTTTCTGTGAGAGGGTGGTACTACTCCGGGTGAGCCGACCCATTCATGCTGAAACTAACAGTAGCTTCAGCGTGGCTCTACCGCCTACAAAAATTCTAGCGTGGTACCGAAATACTTTTAAGAGATGTCTCAATAACTGCAAAACATAATAAATTAATTAATTTGCAATTTAGTTTTGTATGTGAAACGGCTATATAGGAGGAGGTAAACCTGATTGTTGGCGTGGCGACTATGTGAGATATGACGACGCCATGTTTAATAATGAAGACATCTGTTATGAATAATAAGAATTAAGTAGAAATAACACGATAGTAATATATCTATCTTGTTTTAGTTCTCAATATTATTAATAGATGACATTAATTTCAAAGACAAACGATTTTAATATTGAAATATTTTGAACATTCGAGAAAAGAAATTATAACTTACACAAAACAATTTCGATGTTTCACACTTGCCAGGCGTCTCGTGACCGCTCAAAATGGTCTTTATTACTATTTTCCAGTTATATCATCATTTTTTGAACCGGTCCCCGGATGGACAGAACCAAAGAATATCGATGGTACAGCTAGTGGTGTAAGTCTTTTTACTTTGTCCTACCAGTGCGAATAGCAGGCAAATTTTTCTGAATGAATCAATAAATGTTTAACCTAGATGTAAAACAAGCGATTATACAGAATTAGTATGAGATATTGTTACGAAAGACAAAGCTAATCAGCATCTAGAACTTCTTTTGAGTGCTGTTGTTGGTTATCTTGATTAAGCCATCCAAATGATATTATAACTATATAGATACGTCATAAGAGCTTCGACTACGCCTTGTTAAAACTTGACTAGTTAGCTTATTTCTGATAATTGCTCAATTAATACATCCGTATCTAAATAACATATAACTATCTATTTTTCACTACCAATATTGAGTATATGCCATCTTTCTTTCTCAGTGTGGCGTTGCAATACTACTTTACGTATGTGTACGTTATCGTGCATCTGTTTTGTCAAAATATCATGTCGGTAACGTGTTTTAGTTATAAGAACTTGGGCGGCCGAGCCCAGGTCGGTTCTTTATAAAACATTTTTAAATTAAAATAAACTGTTAAAAAAAAAAAAAAAGATATCTCTTTTGCTGTCACTCGGATTCCAACTGGGATTAGACGGATTTTCGAAGCAACCGATTTCCATCTGAGCTATTTTTGTTTTGACAGCGGTAGCGATATTTACCTTTATATTCTAGCTATATTTTTTCATTGCCTGAAAACTCAGATAAAAAAGTTTTCCATGAATGAAATCTTGTGCATAGTTAAATCTGTTTTCTTTTTTGTTATTATTTTAAAGATGATACTTGGGATCATTTTGGGTGTAATCCACGTAACATACAACAATGATGTCCAGTTGCCTGCTATCCCAGTTGATTTCGTTAACAACGCGGTGATAGCCTCTGCCTGGGACATTACGCAACATGTCTCTGAAGATATCAAAATTTACAACATCACTCTTGAAACTGAACTCACCTGGGGTAAAGTAATTTGATATATGCCTAGATATCATTACATAGTATAAAATAAAGTTTTTTGCCATGTTTGTCTGTCTGTCTGTTCGCGATAAGCTCAAAAACTACTGAACGGATTTTTATGCGGCTTCCACCAGTAGATTAAGTGATTCATAGGTAAGATTTAACATACACCGAAAGTGCTGGCCAGCCAAGCCGTGTGCCATTGATCAAAACAAATGATAGTCCGAGAGAGCAACGTCTGGAGAATACGGCGGGTGGGGTAGGACTTCCTGTTTCACCGTTTCCAAGTATGTCTTGACCACTTTCGCAACATGGGATCGAGCATGCTGTAAAATCATGAATTGCGGCAGTTTGGCTTTCAATGCTTGGCTCGAACGCATTAATTGGGTTCGATAACGATCGCCTGTGACTGTTTCTGACATGTTTACTCGAGAATATATTTATGATGCAGATACAAATCAACTAAAATTTCGATGTTGTCATGTTTACAAATACCTAATCTTCTTGTATGACATCTACAATCTATCTATTTCGACTACCACTTACCGCTACAGCCACCTATTGCAAAACGGCGGCGGCAAAGTTGTACACCTATGTATAATAATACAATATATAATAAGTAAATTCATAATATACATGAATCATTAATTGATAAGTAATTTATCTTTAGTAAATGTATTATACAGTTGAAATTATTATTATTCTCTTTGGTCTTATTGAATGTTTAAATGAATTATAGTCGAATTTCAACCACTAGGCGACCATTTGTAATGATAATTCAGTAATAACAATCCAATTCAATTCATAAAAGTATGCAATTTTTGATCAATGTTTTCTTATGACCTTATCACGTATAATTATCATCCGTAAACCGACTTTACAGAGAACTAATTTTTTTATTCGGGAATTTTCTTTGTTCTACTTAACAAATAATTAATCATGCTATTTAATTAAGGATGACACAAAAATTCTCCGGATTCCTAATATATTAATTAACATTTATTGATTCATTCAATCGGAGTGAAGATAAAATGGCGTCCATTTAGAAGTATGACGTCACCCATAGTGGCGTCATAGGTATAATTTGATCCGACGAATTAATTATCCATCGATGTAAGTATTCCAACTGTCTGAGCGAGGATGCCCAGTGTCTCGTTATAAGCTGCCTCATAAGGCATTAAGCAAAAGCAGACAACCAACGGTGTTTCAGAGCGGAGTAAAAAGTATTATCTCCCCCAATGAGAGTATTTGGTGGGATTTTAGTCTGTCATGTAGTGGATTTTATATTTTATTCATAATATTGCGTTATTTGACTCTATATTTTGTAAATTTGATGATGTTTTACGTAATATAGTTAATTTATTGTGCATAAGTGAAGTGAATGGAAAATAATACCACGGAGCATGAAAATCCACCATCAATGAAATACCAGCTCTTTTGCAGGCCGGCATGATAGTGGCGACCGGCGATAAATAGTGTGTCAATCGGTGGTCGCTATTATTTTTGGATTGCACTGTGCTTACCATCAGGCACAGTGCAGTCATTTTGCCGTGCTACAATAAAAAAAAAATCTGAGATGCCACAAACCACAAAAACTCCCTGGAAGGTTCTAACAAGGGTTCCACCATCGTATTAGAATATTCACTCACAAGACGCTTAATATTGAAATGATCGCACGACGCTTTTAGTATTATTGACTACGCGACAATGGCAGTAATAATCTGAAAGATTGATTGCCAAAAATAAAGATTAAAGAAAAACTCCCCCAATACAGTCAATAGTCATAGCATGAGTGCAGGTCAATAGTAACTTCGATAAGCATAATAAAGAGAAAACCGATGCACACGTCCTTAACCTTATTTGTCTGCTTAATTTTTCTTTTCCAATTACAGGAATGATTAGAGATATAATGAGTTGTTCAGAAACAAGACGTTTTGCATCACCTAAATCACTTTGTTACGGCTGGTGTGTGAGAACTTCGAACAAGTTTCTCTTCTGGATCCTAACTTGGTTATTTCATTACATACCAGGATACATAGTCGATACTGTTTGCTTCGTTTTCTCCATTAAAATGCCTAAGGGAATACCATCGTATGTATTTATGAAAAACTTAAAATTGCTGATTTTGCGATGTTTGTATAATGCAACTAGCGAGCTCGGTAGACATAGACGGGGACTCCTTGATAATAAAAAAATTGAGCTGTCACTGGACGCGTGGCAGATGTGAAACATCGAAATTGTTTTGTAAAGTTATATGCATAAAAGAATAGACTACGACAGGAATCAGCTATGGCATAATGAAAAAATAAAGCATTACAAATTTGTTCCATAAAATAATGGCTGTTTATTAATTTTATTACATAAATATTTTATTCATATTTTTTAATTAAAAAATCCAACTAGACCTAGGCACGGTGAGCTTAAAATATTAACAGAATTGACAATCTCGACAATCTCAGCTAATGTTAAATGAAGATTCAGTCAAAGATTGTAAACACGCTTAACTTTGAGAGGGACTCTTTCAAGTGTAGCTGTCGAAACAACTCAAGATTGATGTAGTTAGGCAAGCGTAGATATAGATCTAGCTCCATCATATGGTTTTATCATGTTTTCCCTCACCCATCATCATCAGCCTGTAAGAGACCCACTGCAGGGCCATTGGCCTCTTCCCGAAGGAAGGTATGGGCGTAATCACCACGCCAACCCACGACGTATTGGCGATTTCAACTCTTAGAAATCCACAGTTCTATATTTTTTCCCACATATAGTAGTACTACAAGAACATTTCTCAGGTTCAGGTTCCTCATGTTTTCCTTTACCGTCACCCGACACTGTTACCAATTTGAATTACTAAACGTACGCGAATTCCGAAAAACTCTTTGTTACATGCCGCGGTTCGAACCTGCGAATATTGAAATATTATTCCACCGGTCAAACCAATAGTCTGCCACGACTTTTCAAGGTGGTAGAGTCAACCTATTGCTAGCTATTACTGGTTACAGTATTAATTAGTTGGCTTACCCGGGGTAGTACCAGCCGACCCACAGAAACACCGACATGAAGTAACAGTGCTTGTATTATTGCGTTTCGTTCGGTCTGTGAGAGCGCCAGAAGCGCACCTTTCCTCCCATCTCCCTTCCCTCCACTCTCCCACCAAACACACGCTGGCAATGCACTTACGACTTCCTTGGTGTTGCTAGTGTCTATGAACGGTGGTGAGCACTTAACATCAGGTGACTATACATAAAAAAACACTTTGTTTCAGGGCTGTCAAAATCTACGAAAAGATATATAGATTATCTCTAGCGTATAGTCCTTTTCTATTCAATGTATGGCATTTCACAAACGGCAATACTAAGGATTTATTCAACAGATTGTCACAGGCTGACAAAGTCATATTTAACTTCAATACAACTAATATGGACTGGAGGAGGTTGGTTTTAATGTGGGGCTTGAGTATGAGGTTATTCGTGATAAAAGATGGCTTAAAAAATAGTGCCTACGGGTATAAGAAACAGCGTTTGTTAATGTTTGTAACTTATTTGTATTTCAGTTTTTATTTCATTATTACATATTATACGTTGGGTTACGTTATTAAATTTATTTTTTAAGCTCTGAACTGTATAAAACTATAAATATTTACGCCGTTATTACAAAAAGGTTAAATACGTATTGAATACTTTCTTTAAAAAGGTTTCATTAAGGCACCGCGCTCGGTGAATGTTCGCCATATTGCTCTTTTGTCTCGCTTTGGTTAGGTTAGGTTAGAATTGCGAAAAAAGATAACGCGAACTGCCTCGGGCGACCACGGTGCAGTTAATACAAACCCTTTTTGAAGTAATTATTCAATACATATTTAACTTTTTTGTAATAACACCATTAATATCTATAAAAGTGAATGTAGAACTAATGACTGTTGGCAGTGCTATCTTAAAAAAATATCTTTTATTACAAAACTTAACAAAATAATGTATTGTTAAAATCATATTTTTTATATAAACTTTATTTTTAAATAACTTTTCATTCGTACGAACTTTTTTTTTTTTTTCTCGAACTGACTACGCTATTGACCTAGCAAAGTCTTTACAGCTTCACCGGCTACTATACGAACTTATTTTACTAAAGAATGACTTTTTTTTTTTTTTTTTCGAAATGTCTACGCTATTGACCCAGTAAGGTCTTAACAGCTTCACCGGACTACTACCTACTACTAAAGAATGACATTTACTATTACGATGCCGATAAGTTAAAAAAAAATTAAGTAACACACCGATCCGCCATTTTGCGATCTGCATATTAAACAATCAGCCTAGGGGTTTAACTTTATTACATTTTTATTAAATTAATCCCCTTCTTTGCTCACCCACAGTGAGCAAATAGGTTTTTGTCACACGGAGCAGGTATGATGAAAATTGTTACTGAGTTTGTTTTGAATCTGTAATGTTGAGGTACAATCCTTGGGTTACAGTATAGTGTGTAGGGTGTACACAGTCCTACTGTATTACTATTGATGATTCTGGGAATTGAATGATAAAGGTAATGTACGGCAGCTGGTTTATTATGCGCGTGCGTCTCCGTGCCGAGCGAAACAATGATTAACTAGCTTGACTGGCCGCTACAACACGCTGTCATTTTGTACATATATATATACATATATGTGTACATAAACATATACATATACGTGTACATATATGTGTGCCTATAAATCTTTTAATAAATTTATTATAAACGAAATAAATTGTTTTTCATTGTTTATCTCAATTATATTCATTGTGTTTATCTATATATATAGTCTTACCATAAATATTGAAACGAAGAAAAAAAATATTACCTATTGCGAATACCATTTATTACTTTTACAATGTATTACTTTAATATATAAATATAAAACAATTTAAAATACAAAACGTTTATTCGAAGTGGTCTCCATTGGCTGCAATACAGTCCTTTAAACGTTGAGGCCAGTTATCAATAGAAGCACGCACTCTTTCCATGGGAAAATTTATCACTGCTGATCGTACGGATTGTTTTAGGGACTCCAAATTATCTTGGCATTTAGAGCAAGCCGAAACTGACCATAAATGATAAACCAGCGGATAAAGAAGATCGGGATTAGACGACGGCCAGTCTTCAGTAATGATGAAAATTTTTATATAAATCACCAGATTAGGCCTCCCACGGCAGCGGCCCAAGCCTAGGTTCGATACCTCGGTAGGGAGCCCGTAAGTGCGTTGCTTGCGCGATAAGGTGACACACAAATATACATCACTGCTACAATTCTACACGATCAGCCCCACACACGTGCACGCCTACACGCTTACACATGAAAGTGGAAGGGTTTACTTTTTTTCCCTTATCGAACTGAAAAACTCTCAATTTTCCGATAATAAATATATGGAGGAGTTGTTGAGGCGTGTATGCTTGGTACACATATACGTTTCAACAACTCATACATATATGAATAGTTAGCTAGGTTAGCTAAGATAGGTCGCGATTTTGCATGCAACGGGCAACAGCCAAGCCGAGGTGTGCCGTGCACCCTTGAGCTGGTTCTCAAAATAAAATCGGCTGAATGCCCTAAACGCTCGCCTTAGTAGTTCGGTGAAGCTGTTAAGACCTTGCTGGGTCAATAGCGTAGTCATTTAGAAAAAAAAATATATATATATATAAATCCGTTTATAAAATATATAAATTTTGTCTGCACCAAATCCATAATTATCGGTATCAGTTGTATTTTTAAAAGTGAAAAATCTTAAAAAAAACATAAAAACCCGAATACAGCGACACCTATCGTTTCCAGTTGTGAACCCAAATTATCCTGGGACTTACTCAAACATATACCCAGTCGGTATTTGAGAAATCGTGTAGGTTAGGCCTAGAACCCGTTGGCAGCGACATCTACCGGCTCCAATTAAGATAAATATGTCAATATGTAATTAAGATAATATATAATTATGAACATATCGACGGGAGAAAGCGGAAATGTCGTAACTTGCATTTTGGGCTAAATTACTTTTACCATATTCTTGTACAAAAAAAAATACCGCTTCGAATGTTCAGGGTCTCGCTTTCCTACGATTCAATTTTTTATCTATATGACCTTGGTTTTTTGACTAAACTACACACATAAAAAAATGAATTGTTGAAATAGTTCTTTTGGCTCTGGTGTAAAGTTGGGTTTTCAAGTTACGACAATTCTGCTTTCTACCGTCGATATATTGACGACGAATGTCTTCCCAGTACCCCTTGGGTTGCTCCTGCGCCACTCACCTCCACGCCCTTTCTCTATTCGCATAGAGCCCGCTACCTGTACGTCTAATAGTCTGTGGAGCCCGCGGTAGCGACAACGCAATAATTTTGCTAGCTTATAGATTATATTTTGCATTATATTCTAACTTCATCTGTGAACATACTATAAGAATTTTTAAAGTATACGGGAAATCTTGAATACATCTTAATTTAATGTTGTTAAATTAATTTTACTGTTGACATATGAATAGTGAAATGGCAACTCTTCATTTCGTGAATTATAACGATGATTTACTTTGGTAATAATTTTCATAACATTACATTTTGTTATAATTTCTAGAAGTTTATTTAATTTTGATTTATGGATAATTTTTTATCCCCCATTAATTTATTGATTCCATATTTTTCTCTTGTATAAATTTCATCAAAATTAGTTTAAGAAAAAAAGCCGAGTCAGTAGGAGCCGAAGCAATAAGGACTACCGATAGAAGTGAAAACTCAAAACTATGCAATAACTGTCATCCCTTTTGAATACTTACATTGAATTATTTACATTTCATAATTTGTATATATAAATTATTATCATCACTTTTGTTTTCACATTTAGTGTCACACCGAACAATAATTATGTTTTTTTTTTATATTTTTTGAATTAATCAAAATGATGGGCTGCACAATCTCGATACAAAATATTAATATTACATGTATACAGGCTACTCACTACGGAGCGCTAGTCGAACGCAAGCCGCGCAAGTGAAATACTCGTACGACCGGCCACTTTTACTAGCATGACATAACGCGAAATTTTACATCATATCTTCTGCCAAAAATACCGCTCAACGCGCCTAAATAAGTTTTCACTTCAAAAAATATACTTTTGGAATTTTTCTTTAATATATTTGAAATTTTTTTGACAGTTCAAATACCCTTTCATAGAGAAATTGTACGAGATTTTCATGTACGAAATTCTATAAATATCAGGAAATACATTTCTTTAATGCAGCATAAAACGTCGTGTTATGTGATCAGCGGCTCTAAATAGACGTTTAACTTACATATATGTATTCTACTTTTATTGCAACATTTCTGTCTTCATTTATCGTAATAATATTAAACTGTAATTCTATCAATGTTTATGCTTATATTATTATGCTATGTATATTTCAGTCTTTTTTTTTTCGATTTGACTACGCTATTGACCTAGCAAGGTCTTAACAGCTTCACCGGACTACTTAGGCGAGCGCTTAAGGCACTCAGCCGATTTTATTTGACAACTGGCTCAAGGGTGCACGGCACACCGCGGCTTGGCCTGTTGCCTAATACATGCAATTTGCGACCTATCTTTTTTTTTACGTGTGGAAATCCCTTATGGATACTCACCCTCCCGGGGGAGAGGGTGGGTTATGTCCGACTCGCACGGACTATAACCCCACGGTGTACGTCTTCCGCTATGGTTGGGGCGGCACGAGATCTCTATAGAGTTCATCGTGCCGCCCCAGCGGTGTGGCCAAGCAGCAGAAGTGCCATCGCCGGGCGTCGTCTTGTAAGGAGACAGCCGGGTACACACCGGCCGTCTCCTTCTCGTCTGCTGGTCCTGTGCAAGGGGAAGGTGCCCCCCCCCCCCCCGACCCACCTATCCCTATGTCCGGCTACTGTGGCGGGAGGAGGCGATTAAACTGCCGCCTGCTCCTGCCTGTCCTCCGTTGGCGGAGAGGGCCACTTAGCGGATCGTCTTTGCGGGCCCTCTCCGCCGCCTCCTTCTGCGAAACGACTTCCTCGCAGAAGGAGGCAACTACGTTCCATACATCCTCGCTACCGAGCATGGCCGTGACCACGCCCGGCACCGAGAGGACCCCTCCTACCGCCGCAGCCAGAATGCGCCGTCTTCCTATCTGAGCTAACCTAAGCTAAGCTAACTATTCATATGTATATGAGTTGCCGAGGGAACGGACCTAGGCTTGAGTCGCTGCCGAGGGGGGCCTAATCTGGTGTGCTGGAGTGAAATTTACCCCCAGATCACGGTGGCGTGATCTGTGGTTACGCTGGCGTGGGCGTGCACACACTTTGTTTGGAGAGACAGGCTGATACTGATCGTTCGCCGCCGTTATTTCATCGGGAGGATCGGTAAAAATATGTCGCGGGCGTCTTTTGTAGCGAGCAGCGTTAGGTACGGTTTCGTATTTTGCAGCAGATACTACAAACGGACTGGGATGATGATAAGGGAACGAAACAAAACCCTTCCAGTTTCATGTGGTAGCATGTATGCGTGCACGTGTGTGGGGGTGATATGTGTAATGTTGTCGCAGTGATGTAAGATTTTGTGTCACTGTATAGCGTGAGCAGCACTCAAGGGCTCCTCACTTCACAAGGATCTGGAGATTCCTTCTATCTGGGCGTACATTAAATCCCTTACTAGTAGTTACTTCGAAAAAGTCGCGACTTGAAATGGCAACTCTTAATTTGAGTTTAATAATTTTTCATTGTCTCTGGTCAATTTCGCTGCATGGTTTCGATGTCGGTTTTAACTAAAAAAAAGATAGGAAAAAAATATCTCTGGTCGTATCTGACAACGGACTGTCATTTAATGTTACATTTAGTGTTAGACTAGAAGATAAATTGAAAATCTATATGACAAAAATAGTAATTTTACACATATTAAATATTTGCCGATAATAGTGACACTGTATTAGCTAATAATCTATTTTACTGGAGTCATTCAGCCAGCAAATTCAGTTAAGGTTATTATAGGACTGATATAGTCATAAGAGCTCTTAAATAAATGAAAAATAAAAAAGGTTTACAATCTACTTTGAAAATATTAAAACATAAACAAGCCATATATTTCTTAACTGAGAATGTAAGTTTATATTTAAGTTTTATTAACTAATAAGTATATTAATTTGTGAAATTGTTCAGAATGCTACGTTCTTATTTTTTTTACTATCATTTACTTGTGTATCCATTTACTTTGACATAGCATTTGAAGCTGGTATTATATACCGCTATTATAAAGGTAAAATATGCGACTTTTTAGTTGTGAACGAAACATTTAAAAAAAGTTAACCGATTTACGTTACAGCGAGCAATATGTGCCCAACGTTATTTTCAAAATCTACATTCATACAAATGAAGCCGCGAGCAAGAGCTAGAAATTAATATAAACGATCCAATTTTTTTTTTAATTTAAAAGTCGAAATATCTTAAATATTTTTTTCTCACCGTTGCCGTTTTAGCGACTTTGTCGCTATCAACCTGAATTGCTGATGTTGTTTTTGGAATTTCCCTAGCAGAATGACGTTCGATCTCGGCGTCGACCAGAATGAAAACAGCAAGAAGATTTATAACGGAATTAAAAGTTGTTATAACTAATCCAACTAAAGCCTTTTGTTTGTTTTATCAGAGTGAGATATTCGCAATACAGTATTTTCAGCATATTATTTACTATGAAATATTATGTAATATTTAGCGACTTCAGGCGGATTTTTTAATTATGTATTTTTCTAAATCTAGCGAATTTTTAAATGATGTCTGGAGACTTTTTTTATTTCTTAAACGGCAACACTGTTTTTCTCTGGCAGCACTGCTATCGTTTCAAGGTGACCTTTGATGCCGGCTGCTCTTGACGTTTTGACGATTGATATTTAATTCCATTTAAATATTCTACCCGCACAGACCCATATTATGCGGCAATCTCATAAATAAGTTTTAAGACTCGTGTCGTGTATAAGACCTCATTTTGTCACGTTGCCAGTGGACTTTTCAGTGATAAATCTGTGGTACTTACATTACGAAGTATACATCGTAGCTTTTTACATTAAAACAAATAGGTAAGATACCTAATTTATTACTGATTCTGTTTCGTAGGACACGTAGTTTCATTCAGTTAGTGTGGTTATAAATAGTTTCTGTAATAAAATGTGTTTACGTTAAACACTACGCTCATTTTATTGATAATAAACATCATGGAGGTCTGATTAAAAAAGTTTGGACCAAATGTTTTATGAGTTTATGATTTAAATATTTTTTGTGATAACATATCTAATAAGTACTGATGGTTTAATTTTTTATAGATAAAGTTTATGTTTGCCACATATATATATATACCAGTTATATTTTTTTTATATTTTATTATTATAAGAATGGTTGGACTCAGGGTTCAACTTTAAAATCAAAATCAAAATCAATGTTTTGAATTTTTTAATATGTTATAGTACAAATTATTTAAATTTCGCAATTTTCATATTCCAATTATTAACATTAACTGGTATTCACATCTATTAGAGCTCGTAACGATTATTATATACATTTCTCTACAGTTTATTGATTCATCAAACACATAATTCGCTGCACAAGCTCTATATAAGATGGGCAAAGGCAGGGGTACTACTCGTTGCTAGTCTGAGCTGGCCACTCAAGCCCAATATGCTGGGTACCCTTTACTAGAATGTTATGATGTGACATTATAACTTTATATTCTGTTGAAATTACCACTCAACATATCTACAGAATTTTCTCTTCAAAAATATTTGCCTCTTGATTATGCTTCATTTGTATAATTGATGTATAATATATTATTATTAGTAATAGTTAACTGTAATTAGTCTATAATCCCTTATATAAAATTATTATTTTATATTTTGGGTTATATTTTGGGGAACTTTGGGCTAACACTAATACACAGCAGAAGCTTTCCAGAGGAAAGTAGTCCGGTGAAGCTGTAAAGACCTCACTTGGTCAATAGCATAGTCAGCAAAAAAAAAAAGAAAACTCAAGATGAAAAAATACTGATTTGAAACATTCTTAATTAGTTCAGAAAACATGTTATAAAATTTGACTACAAATTACTGTAAACATTGAATAGTTTCTGTGAATTTTAATTATATGCTGGATTGTTCAGATTGAGTTCCACTGTTAGAGCTGAATAAAATGAGTGGGCCAAGGTAGTTATTGATGAAACTGATCAGAATCTCAATAATTTGAATAAGCATATTTTGCAATAACTTATTATTTCTCTTAGTTCTTGTCAAAGGATTGCCCTCCTCCATCTTTGTGTATATTAAAAATCAACATTATATCTCAAAAATGTAATAAGTTATCAGAAAAAATTATATACTAATGAAATATTGATGTAATGGAATGAGTTCCAAAAATTTTGGCACTGCAATTTTTATTAGATACAAGATGTGCCCTTTTTTTTCTCGAACTGAGTAAGCTATTGACCTGGCAACAGCTTCACCGGACTACTAAGGCGAGCGCGTAAGGCACTCAGCCGATTTTATTTTTGGCAACTAGCTCAAGGGTGCATGGCATACCTTGGCTACTCAATCCACGTGAAAGCCAATGTAATAAAAAATAGTGAGTAAAGAATGATTTAAAAAAAAGTCCATAACAAATTATATACTAAAGTGTTCCTCATGAAATTCCTTATCCACTGGTGAAACACAAAAATTCTTGACAAATTGTATACCGAAACCATCCTTACAAATCACTTTATTTACTGCTGAAAACCGCATGACGATCCACTCATTAGTTTTGAGGAGATCGCAAACAGACAGTTTTTTTTTTACTTGCAAGGCCTTTACAGCTTCATCGGACTACTTCAAACAGACAGACACGGTAAGAGATTTTGTTTTATAGTCTGTAATGATTCCAAGACTCCAAGGCACTTGCACAAATTTTTTTACCTAAATTTCTAAAATGTACAGATACATTAAATTTACATTCTCATTATATATATTGATAGATATAGATTAATATGTCAGTAGATATTGAGATAATAAAACTTATTGTAACTAATAATGTTAATGAGGGTATAAGTTTATTTGTAATTTTACATACATATTGACAGGAGTTCAGGAAAAGACCCTAGGTACCTATAACCTGTAAAAAATGTTAATTTTTGAATTTTTAAATGAATTATATTTTCAGTTATTAAGATTTGAAAAAAAAAAAACTGAATCCAATAACATTTAGTAATTGGTAGAGCCACGCTGAAGCTATTATTGGTATCAATCTGAATGGGTCAGCTCGTCCAAGGTAGTATTGCGTTGTTGCGTTTGATTATTGAGAACTTCTTTAAGCGAGTTGAGCGGTATTGTGAACTTCTTTAGGCGTGTTGAGCGGTATTGTGAACTTCTTTAGGTGCGTAGACCAGTATTGAGAACGTCTTTAGGCGCGTTGAGTGGTACTGAGAACTTCTTTGGGCGCGTTGAGTGCAACTGAGAACTTCTTTAGGCGTTTTGAGAGGTATTAAGAACTTCTTTGGGCGCGTTGAGCGGTATTGTGAACTTTTTTAGGTGCGTTGAGCGGTATTGAGAACATCTTTACACGCGTTGAGCGGTACTGAGAATTTCTTTAGGCGCATTGATAACTTCTTTAGGTGCTTTGAGCGGTATTTTTGGCATGTTTCTAATGGATAAACTAAGAAAAATACTTAACCAATTTCAAAAAGCTACATTATTAGAGTGTTACATGGGCTGTATTTAATTTTCAAAATCTAAATTAATGCGAGAGGAGTCGCGAGCTAGGAAGCTAGTATGGTGTTAAAATATTTCTAAGATTACCGTGGGATACATCAATTGAATATATTTGTCTGGACTTAAATATGTTAAGTTTCTAAGTTTCACGTATCTATTTTAAGTGAAATTTCTTGTGGCAGGGCTTTGAAATCTTGATTGGCAACCTTTTTGTGTGACGAAAAGTGGTGAGTGTAAACACTGTGTTGAGTAGTGTTGAAAACACCAGTTCTCGTCTGATCACCGAAGTTAAGCAACGTCGGGCGAGGTCAGTACTTGGATGAGTGACAGCCTGGTAACAACGCGTGACGTTGGCTTGTTGTATTTTTTTTTTCCCCGAAATGACTACGCTATTGACCCATCAAGGTCTTAACAGCTTCACCGGACTACTAAGGCGAGCGCTTAAGGCACTCAGCCGATTTTACTATGGCAATCAGCTCAAGAGTGCACGGCACACCTCGGCTTGGCTGTTGCCCGTTGCATGCAAAATCGCGACCTATCTTAGCTAGCCTAGCTAACTATTCATATATGTATGAGTTGTTGAACCGTATATGTGTACCAAGCATACACGCCTCAACAACTCTTCCATATATTTATTATCGGAAAATTGAGAGTTTTTCAGTTCGATAAGGGAAAAAAAAAGTAAACCCTTCCACTTTCATGTGTAAGCGTGTAGGCGTGCACGTGTGTGGGGGTGATCGTGTAGTGTTGTAGCGGTGATGTATATTTGTGTGTCACCGTATCGCGCAAGCAACGCACTCAAGGGCTCCCTACCGAGGGATCGAACCTAGGCTTGAGCCGCTGCCGTGGGAGGCCTAATCGGGTTTTTTTTTTTATTAAAATGTTTTCCTGTACTACAAATTCCTGTGACGTGTGTCTTAGGTCACACCATGTTTTTATTCTAGCATTTTATAGTGCGTCTTCCTTTTATAATATCTTTTGAATAACAGAACTAGTAGTGTTTATTAAAATGCTTACCTCACCTTATCTTTTCGAGTCAAGTTCAGTATTAAATTATTGCTCAATCATATAACAATTTAGATAACGTTTAAATAAAATTATTGTAAACATTGATTCTTATCTTGTTAGTTAAAATGTTAAGTAACTGATTGGGTTTCTTCAGGTCAGTGAGCATGCTCGATCCCTGGCTGCCCCTTCCATGCGGCGGACGGTACACCGTGGGGTTTTAGTCCGTGCGAATCGGACATAACCTACCCTCTCCCCCGGGGGGGTAGCGTATCCGTTAGGGATTTCCCCACGTTAATAAAAAAAAAAGTAACTGATTGGGTTTGGGAGAAAATTCTTTATTTTATAAAAATCAACATCTCTCTTTTTATTTCTTCTGTATTTTTTCTTATCATAGGAGGCAAACGAACAGGCAGGTCATCTAATGTTAAGTGATCACCGCCGTCAATGACACTAACGACACTAGGGGAGTCACAAGTGCATGGCCATCGTGTCTTTGACGGGAATGAATGGAAATGGGAAGAGGTCAGGAGAGAGGGGGGGAGGTGAGGTGTACCTCCGGCGCTCTTACTGACCGAACGAAACGCAACAATGCGTGCACTGTTACTTGACGTCGATGTGTCTGTGTGTCGCATGATACTACCTCGCGCGAGTCGACTCATTCATTGTGAAACCAGTAATAGCTTCAGCGTGGCTTTACCACCTACAAAATAGCACAATATGTGTCTTTTAACCGGAGATATATTTTCTGGTTTGATTTTGTAACATTTGTAAACTGTCTTTCTGTTCTATTTTAGACATCTGGTGGTGACTTAAGACAACTTAAATCTCAATTCAAATTTGTACAATTTTGAAATCCCTTGATTTCCTTTGTTAAATTTTATAACAATCTACATGACACTGACAGAATTGTGATATTTTCCTCTGGAAATAGTAGGCTAAAATAAAAAAAGAGTGTATTGTAAAAACACACGATATGAGTGAAAGTTTAATTAAGTAAATCATCAATTACTATATATTTCTTATTTGATTTCCCAATTCATACTTCTACAATTTTAAAATCTTCTGTTAATTTCCTGCGTTGTATTTGAAATTTACATGACACTGAGAGAATTGCGGAATTTTCTACGGGAAATACTAGACTAAAATAAAAGTGTGTCGTAAAGACACACGATAGAAGTGAAATTTTATCTAAGTAAATCATCAATCACAGTACATTTTATATTCGATTTTGAAGAGTTCTTTCGTGCACGTTTGCAGTCCAAGGTTCAATGCTAATGATGTTAAAATAAGAACTGAATTACTTTTTATAAGGTTAACTATCTGCTAATGAAAGTTTCGCGAAGATCGGTTTAACTTTTTTGGAGATAGTACTGCGGGCGAAGCCACGGTTAACACCTAGTATAATTTAGAGTAGCCTAAGTAACCCCCTGTAATTTCAGCTATCTGCCAGTGAAATTCATGTCAAAATCGGTCCAGCCGTTTCGGAGATTACCCGGTATAAACAGACAGACAGACAAAAATGTAAAAATTTACATTTTTATTATCAGCAGCGTGTATACTTTCGAACCTAATCAAAAATGTTTATCTTGATATTACATACAGATACTTCATTATTATTATATGTTTAGAATATATTAAATGGTTTATTAAACGAAACAGCACGAGAAGGCATACGTTTTCGCCGTGCGGTAGAAAGAGAGGGGACATTACTTCCTCTCCTACGTCACGTCGGCGGTCTACTCTCTCTCCGTCATATGAATTTTCGATCAGGTCACGTGTCATGTCGCGAGTTTCACATGTTTTACCAATTCCAAAAAAAGTTTTCAATTAAAAAATAAAACAAAAACAATTTTGTAATCCACGCGAGCGTCGACGCGTGCACAGTCATTACAGTAATAATTACATACTAGAATTTAATTTACTCTTAATTAAGATTTACATGGAGAATTCTTAATGCAATCTCTCACAAGTCTCTGCAGAAGGTCATTGCCAAGGAGAGGGAAAATAAAGCTTAGCATAAAAATATTATGTATTTAAAATTCAAACATTCTATTTGGAAGGTTTGGCTTGACGTATGGCGGAGTTTTGGATGAGTGCCATGAACTTGTTTTTGGGTTTATGTAATAAAAAAAACGAGTGTGAATCGGATTCTCGTGACTAAGTTTCTTTCTTTATCAGCTAACATGGTATCACAGGGAGGCAAACGAACAGGTGGGTCACCTGATGTTAAATGATCACCGCCGTCCATAGACACTAGCAACACCAAGGAAGTCGCAAGTGCTTTGCCAGCCTGTATTAGGGGGAGGAGGAGTGGGGAAGAGGGGATATGGGTCTCCGGCGCTCTCACTGACCGTACGAAACGCAGCAAAGCAAGCACTGTTATTTTACGTCGGTTTTCTGTGAGAGTTTGGTACTACTTCGGACGGGTCGACTCATTCATGCGTAGCTCTACCACCTACACATAATCTAATGTATTATTATATATCTTACGTAATGGATAACGCATTACTGAAGCTATCATTATTTTGCTGTTGATTATCCGTTGTCTCGTTATTATTATCTGCGACTAACTGACCCGTGCAACTTCGTCTGCACCAAATCGGTTATCACCGGTTTTAATTGTATTTTTAAACGCGAAAAATTTTAAAAAGCTAAAACTCCATTACTGCCACACATACCGTTTCTAACTGTGAATCCTAACTATCAAGGGACTCACTCAAACATATACCCAAGGTATGTGAGAAATTTTTAAAAATAAGCCTAGAACCCGTTCGCACCATCGCCTAATTGAACCTGCAATTAAGATAAAAAGTAACTTATATACATTGGCGGTAATGTAAAGAAAAAAAAGGAGATGAAATATAGCTTAAATTTTTAGCTAATCTGTTTGCTATATATAGCGTAAAGAAAACTAATTAAAATACGTTAAGAATTTCATTAACTACTATTTTTTGATTTTCATCCGTTACCCTGGAGAATCCCTTGCGTTTTATAGAACAAAACGTTTCCTAGATGCAACTTTATAATATTAGTTATCACCGTGTCAAGTTTCGTCAAAATTTGTTCAGTACTTTCAGAGTGATACGTATTTACAGGAACAGACGTACAGACAAACAAAAATTGTAAAAGGATTATTTTTGAATTTATATCGATAACAATGCCTACCCGGATAATAATTTTCAAAATCTATTTAATGTACAGATTTGGCCGTGTTACAGTTTTATTACATGCATATAGAGATAGCATCCTTTGTTATTGCAATGTGCGAGCTAGCAGGCATCATGCAACAAACGGTATACGTGAAAAGGACAGCGAATGCTTACGCTTAAAGACACGATATGAGCAACGAGTAACCATTTCGTTGGCATACCGTCGTTTCATAATAAAACCAACTTCGAGTAGTTTTTGGCGTCTGAAGCTGAAGGAAGCCGATCGCGTCTCTCTATTGCTTGTTCCGCGCTCACGCTTGCACGCTCGGCTCAGGCCGAACGTGACAATGAATCATGCTTTTTCGTACGTGCGGCCGGCGTTTATCGATTTGTAAGACGTTATCGAATGGATTATAACCTAAAAATGGCCATAAAGAATGAAAATGCAACCGCTATAAAAACAATAACGTCATGTAACACAAACAGTAAAATGTGATAAATTACTTTAAAAAAAAAACAAATATGCTCACGGTTACGATTTTTTACGTGTACAAGACACTACACGTAAGCAAAAAAAGGTGCGGACGAAGAGTCTACAGAATAGAATAAGAATAAAATAAAAAACGTTGTCGCGTCAGTCAAAAAGTAATTAAAAGTTTTCATTATCTTTGTCCGTAGGAAATGTCACGAGATCGTACATCGAGGCGGTTCTACCGCGCCGACTCCACCCACGATCTGATGTCTTTTATGGACAAGGGTCAGGCGGCGAGCGACGAAAACCGTTGGACCTTCGAGACCGCATGGGAGGCAGCTAACAAAGGTACCATCTCTATCAGTATTTCTTATCAACCCTCCTTTTTTGTCTGTCTACTTGTTTTTTATATCCTTGGAGCCAAACGAACAAGGTCACCACCGTCCATACACACGCAAAACCAGGGGAGTCGTAAGTGCGTTGCCAGCCTGTGTCTAAACGGAGGGGTTGTGGAGGAGGGGAGGTGTCTATTCGGCGGTCCCCATTGATTGAACGAAACGCAACAATGCAAGCAATTTTACTTAATGTCTTTTTTATATCATAGGAGGCAACCGAACAGATGGGTCACCTGATGTTAAGTGATCACCACCGTCCATAGACACTTGCAACACCAGGGGAGTCACAAATGCGTTGCCAGCCTGTGTTTGGGAGGAGGGTGGAGGGGACAGGAAGGGAAGGAGGAACGGGAAGGGGAGGGTAGGTGGGTCTCCGGCTCTCTCACTGACCGAACGAAACGCAACAATGCAAGCACTGTTACTTCACGTCGGTTTTCTGTGAGATGGTAGTACTACCCCGGGCAAGTTGACCTATTCATCCTGAAACCACTTACGGCGTGTGGCTATACCACCTACAAAGACCATGTCATTCTTTTCCAGTGGACAGCAAATCTGTCAACCAAAACAACCAAATATAAACACAAGATTGAAGTATAATTACCGTCTCTACCAACTATACGAGTACCTAAGTTAGGTGGACACTTGAGGTCGGTTGATCGAATAATCGTTTTTTGGGCTTGGAAAACTCGATGGTTTTTTTAACTCAAACTGACTACGCTATTGACCTAGCAAGGTCTTAACAACTTCACCGAACTACAAGGGCGAGCGCTTAAGGCACTCAGCCGATTTTATTTGTCAACTAGCTCAAGGGTGCACGGCACACCTTGGCTTGAGCTGTTGTCTGATATGTGCAATTTACGACCTATCTGAGTTGACCTAAGCTAACTATTCATACATATATGAGCTGTTGGGAACATATATGTGTACCAAACATACATACATTAACAACTGTTATATATATATCGTATAGGATAATTTTCTGAACTGTTTCAGTTCGATAAGGGAAAGAAACAAAACCCTCTCACTTTCATGTGTAAGCGTGCACGTGTGTGGAGGTGATATGTGTAATGTTGTTGCAGTGATGTAAGATTATGTGTCACTGTATCGCACGATCAGCGCACTCAAGGGCTCCACGCCGAGGGAACGGACCTAGGCTTGAGCCGCTGCCGGTCTCTGGTGTGCGGGAGCGAAATTTACCTCCAGACCACGGTGGCGTGATCTGTGGTTACGTGGGTGTGGGCGTGAACATGCTCTGTTTGGAGAGACAGGGTGGTAAAAAAAAAATCGATGGCTGTTTACGCCTATACGCTCTTTGCGTGATGTTAGTATATCTAAGATGAGTCCAACGTAGCATTGTCTTCAATTTCACGGACTGGTTCCTACGTTAGGCGCCAAGATGTCCTCGTAATTTGATATCGCATTGTCTACGGTTATGACGCGTTGCCAGCTAAATCTCTTGTCTTTGAACGAGTATTACTCGTTTGTTTATTGTCTTAGACGTGTAATCCTATCTTATGACAGCGGTTGTATACATACTAGCTGAAACCCGCGACTTCATCTGCATTGTTTATAAATAAAATGACGAATCCTATGCCTCTGTCCGCTGATCATTCAAAAACTACCTGATAGTTTTCGGTCCAATTATTAATGCCTTAAGGAATTACGATTTTTAAATTAAAAATCTACGTGTTCAGTTCGTACATTGTTAGAAAGAAAGAAATTGTTTATTACAGGAATAACCATACAATTACTTTAAATTAAACAAAAAAAAATTAGACAAAAAACATTGAAATCTAATACTTGTAAACGAGTAATTCTTGTATACTTTTATATTTGTATATATTCAGGATCTCGGAAACGGCGTCAACGATTTCAGTGAAACTTAGTATGTAGATGGTTTTGTGGATGATAAATCGATCTAGCTAGATTTCATTCATAGAAAACTTTTTTATCTGAGTTTTCAGGCAATGAAAAAATATAGCTAGAATATAAAGGCAAATATCGCCGCTGATGTTAAAACAAAAATAGCTCAGATAGAAATCAGCTGCTTTAATAATGTGTTTAACCCCAGTTCGAATAATAGTGACAGCAAAAGAGATATCTTTTTGATTTTTTTTATTGTAGAAAATGCTAACTTTGTGAGGCAAATCTAACAGTTTATTTTAATTTAAAAATGTTTTTTAAAGAAGCTAGGCTCGGTCGCCCAGGCACTATCATTCAACTCGGACTCATTGTACGATTACATCTATATTTTTTTACTATAATTACAAGTTTAAGTTTAGTAATAATAATAAAAACCTCACTAACAATGTAGTGGAATGTGGAAATTCACTGTACGACTGCATGTAGCCGTATCCAGCGACCCGATTAGGCCTTCCTCGGCAGCGGCTCAAGCCTAGGTTAGATCCTTCGGTAGGGAGCCCTTGAGTGCGTTGCTTGCGCGATACGGTAACACAAAATATATATCACTGCTACAATACTACATGATCAACCCCACACACGTGCACGCCTACACGCTTACACATGAAAGTGGAAGGGTTTACTTTTTTCCCTTATCGAACTGAAAAAACTCAAAATTTTCCGATAATAAATATATGGAGGAGTTGTTGAGGCGTGTATGCTTGGTACACATATACGTTTCAATAACTCATACATATATGAATAGTTAGCTAGGTTACCTAAGATAGGGTGTGATTATGTATGTAATAGGCAATAGCCAAACCGAGGTGTGCCGTGCACCCTTGAGCTAGTTGCCAAAAATAAACTCGGCCGAGTGCCTTAGTAGTCCAGTGAAGCTGTTAAGACCTTGCCAGGTCAATAGCGTACTCAGTTCGAGAAAAAAAAAAACGTATCCAGCGAGCCAGCGTCGGAGTCTCACCGGCCCGCTATAGCGCGCAGTATGCTATTAAAATAAATAAGTAATGGAAAATAATAATAAGATAATAATTATGTTGAAATACATGTGAAAATATACGCTAAATCCCCTATAACTTATATGGTAAAAAATAGTTCATTACCAGTTGAGTAATCTCATGCTCTTATGTCCATTTTCAGTCGGAGGCATCTACACTGTGATCAGATCCAAAGCTTATGTATCAACCGAGGAGATGGGAGAGAATTACTGCTTGCTCGGTAAGTATATATCTTATAGTTTCTCACTGTCATTTCGAAATACGGGCTCTTTCAGAACCTCACGGACAACAAACACATGACTCGGAATCATCATCATCATCATCACCAATCGGTAAGAGATCCACTGCAAGGCCATAGATCTCTTCCCGAAAGAATACTTCCCGTAATCACCAAACCAGTACTGTCGCACAATTTATGAACACAGTAAAGAACATGTTAACGGCTTCGAAAAATATGCGGAATGACTTGAAATTTTCTTTGTGGTTACCTGCAATGGGTAACCTGCAATTCGTTCCGCAAACATTAGTAAATATATTTCTTATACCTTTATACGAGCAATTCTTGTACATTTTTATATTTGTATATATTCAGGATCTCGGGAACGGCGCCATCTATTTCTGTGACACTCAATATGTAGGTAGTTTCGGGGACGATAAATCGATCTAGCTAGATTTTATTCATAGAAAACTTTTTTAACTGAGATTGCAGGCAATGAAAAAATATAGCTAGAATATGAAGGAAAATTGGCTACCGCTGTCAAAACAAAAATAGCTCAGATGGAAATTCGTTGCTTCGAAAATCCGTGTAATCCCAGTTCGAATCCGAGTGTATGTTTTTTCTTTTGTAAAAAAAAATAATTTTGTTGGACAAACCTGACAGTTTATTTTAATTTATAAATGTTTTTTAAAGAACTGAGCTAGGCTCGGTCACCCATGTATTATGTGTATGTACAAGATAAGTATATATTCATCTTTGTGTAATGATTTGCTGGTAACTACAAATAAAATTTCAAGTAATTTTGTAGGTGGTAGAGCCACGCTAAAGCTATTACTGGTTTCAGCGTGAATGGGACGACTCGTCCGGGGTACTACCACCCTCTCACAGAAAACCGATGTGAAGTAACAGTGCTTACATTGTTGCGTTCGGTCAGTGAGAGCGCCGGAAGCCTACCTCTCGTTACCTTCCCCCCTCCTCTTCCCTCCCGTCAGCACAGGCTGGCAACGCACTTGCGACTCTTCTGATCTTGCAATTGTCTATGGACGGTGGTGATCACTTAACATCAGGTGACCCACCTGTTCGTTTGCCTCCCTGTGATATCAAAAGAAAAACGTATACTGCATATTTATCGAAACCGTTAACATGTTGTTTACTGCGTTTATAAATTGTGCGCCAGAGTACAGGACGTATCGGCGATTTCTAATTTTGATTTATCAACAGTTCATGTTTTCCCATATACAGTAGTACTATAAGAACATTTCTCAGTATCAAGTTTCCTCACGATGTTTTCCTTCATCGTCAGTCGATAATGTTATCAATTTAAATGAGTAAATATGTACGCGAATTCCAAATAATTTGTTAGTATATATCGGGCTTCGAACCAAAATAAATAGCAAATGGCAACAGTGACAGAGTAGCTGAGAGGTAATAGATTACCATGGTATGGGGATGTCACGAGGAGAGATGAAAACCATGTAACTAGAAAAGTGTTGAGTATGTTGGTGGATGGATGTACGAGTAGAGGATATACGACTGTATGAAAAATGATATGTTCGTAAAAGGTGTGGATACTGAGATGACATTTGATAGGAGAGAGTGGAAAAAGAAAACATTAGTATTTCATCGCTCAAACTATTATACAACAACGACCAATGATATTACAAGTGTCTTATGATACTTTTAAATGAATTAACAATATGGCGGCCTTGTTTTTTAGAACTTTCCAGGGAGTTTTCGTGGTAAGTCAGAATCCATGCTCCGTGGTATTATTACCGATCCACTTCACTTGTGCACAATAAACGAACTGTATTACGTAAAACACCATCAATGTTATAAAACATATCGCCAAAGAACACATTTTTTTTTTTCGAAATGTCTACGCTATTATATATTGACCCAGCAAGGTCTTAACAGCTTCACCGGACTACAAGCCAAATAACACATGATTATGATTAATCTATACTTAATAATATAAAGAGGTAAAGTTTGTGAGTTTGTGACGTTGTAGGGGGTAATCTCAGGAACTACTCGTCCGATTTGAAAAATCCTTTCAGTGTTATATAGCTCATTTATCCAGGAAGTCTTTAGGCTATATATCATCCCGCTAAGACGAATAGGAGCTGACTACCAATGAAGGATATTTTGAAATCGAGTTTTTTTTCCTTTTGAACGTTTCCGTTGTGTCTTAGTCCGATAAGTGATGCTTATTGGTCGTATTATGAACAACAATTATGAATCCTTATCAATATATAATGATATAATAACTGAGCCTTAGCTATACGTGAAATCACGTCAAAAACGGACTTTTATTAATTTATACTATAAATACTATCATATCTTGAAGTACCGTTTTAATTAATCAAATTAAAGTTTTAATGACTTCTGAGGGAGATAACAATGAATAATATAACAAAAAAATATTAATTGTGTGCCCTATGGATTTAAGTTTAATGTGCCGATACAAAATTTCACATTACGCCATTACTTTTAGTGAAATTAATTTTTATATTACGGCTAGCGGTATTTTAGTGCGTTGTCGATCGCAGTTAAATTGATTTATAGACATTTACAAAAATGATTTAGACTAGCCGATGCTCGCGAATTGGTCTGTGTTATTCATTTATTAAAGTAATGTAAAATGTAATAAATGTAGATATTTTTGTGTAAACAATGTTATCCGTCTCGGCACATGCCCACGACACTGAGGATGGCGCTTCCAAAAAAAATCGACTTATAAATTTCAGTCGTTTATTCAAAAATCGATGTCTTTATCTTTTTCGATGAGTTTTTTTTATCATAAATTATTGTATGGTTTTATTTTTATCTAAATATTAAAAAAAAAAATGTTTATATAAAAAGATATGTTATTTGTATGTTATTAATGTAAGGTATGTCATAATTAATATATATAAACATGTAGGTAGTCATATATACGCGTGATTTTGACAGTTGTAAATAAATGGTTTTACAAACTTTTTGTCTGGGATCTTAGTTATTACTAAGAATAGAAACCCATCCGAAATCTCGGAATACGTCAATTAAGATATTGATTCTATCACATAAATGTTATAGACAAGTTTTCTTTACAAGCAAGTAATTTTAGAAACTGATAATCAAAGGAAAGGCTGCTTGCTTTATATTAAATAATAATAGGTCTTTACCTATGAAATTGCCGTTCTGCAGTATTGGCCATCTCAAATCAAAATAATGCAATAATTTTTGTTTGGCTAAGAATTTTAATTACAAATTAATTTTATTTTAAAAACATGGAATTCTTTTTCCAAAAGTAGTCATTTGTTTGTTGATTAGTGTTACATTTTAATCGCATTTCAATCTTGTTTGTCATCATGGATACGTTAAAAAATCGAGTAATTATGGAATACGAGTACCTTTGTGGCAGCAACGCGGCACAAGCGGCACGCAACATCAACGACGTTTACGGAGCTAACACTACAAACCAACGCACCACCTTTATTGGTTTGCTCGCTTCCGTTCTGGGAATTTCGACCTGAAAAATGGACCTCACGGTCGTCCGAAGACTTTGGTCGACAATGACAAATTAAAGGCGATTATGGAAGCTGATGATACACAATCTACAGCTGAATCAGCAGCAGCTTTCGACGTTAGCGTCAAAACAATATTGGTCCATTTGCGTCAAATTGGTAAGGTAAGAAAGCTTGACAAATGAATGCCCCATGAACTCAATGATCGCCAGCACGAAGTACGCGTCGAGACTTGCCTTGCACTGCTCAACAAACACACACATGAAGCAATTTTGAATCGCGTTGTTACCTGCGATGAAAAATGGATTCTGTTTGATAACCGCAAGCGCTCAGCAAGTTGGTAGGATTCTGGCTCAGCACCTAAACAATGCCCTAAACGAAAACTTACCCCTAGAAAAGTGATGGTCACTGTTTGGTGGTTTGTAGTCCGGTGAAGCTGTTAAGACCTTGCTGGGTCAATAGCGTAGTCATTTCGAAAAAAAAACTGGTGGTCTAGCGCCGGTGTGATTCATCACAGCTTCTGCAGGAGAAGCTGGCACGTCTCCAACCAGCATTGGTCAATCGCTCGTCTCGGCTGCTCCTGCACGACAACGCGCGACCTCATACTGTACAGCAGACGGTCTCCAAGTTGCAAGAACAGGGGTTGAAAGTTCTTCATCATCCGCCCTACTCACCAGACCTTGCGCCTACAGACTACTACTTTTTCCACAAATTGGATTACTCCTTGGCAGGAAAAAAATCATTACCCGAGAGGCAGTCCAAAATGCCTTTGATGAATTTGTTGCCTCCCGTCCAGCTAATTTCTTTAAGAAGCACATCAATAAACTGCCACTGCGTTGGCAAAGATGCATTGATTGCATGGGTGATTACTATGGTTAATACAAATAAAAAATACATGGAAAAAATTCGTTTACATTTTTTCATACAAAACGGCAATTTCATAGGTAAAGACCTAATATAACCTGATTATAAAAAAAATATATTAATAAACAGTCTTCTCATTGGCATACTTGTTATTGGGAAATACATAAAAATTAAGCCGGATAATTTTTACCGCCTAGTCGTCGACTAATTGTCGACTATGATAGTAGCCGGATAGTCGTCCTCACCGTCTAGTCGGCATAACTATACTAATATTATAAAGAGGTAAAGTTTGTGGCGTTGTAAGGGGTAATCTCAGTAACTGCTGGTCAGATTTGAAAAATTCTTTCAGTGTTATATACCTCCTTTATCATCACGCTAATACGGAGCGGAGCACCAATGAAAAACGTTTTAAAATCGTTTTTTTTTTTCCTTTTGAGAGCTTCCGCTGTGTGTTAGCGTTAGTCCAAAGGGACTATTCCACACGAACGAAGTCGCGGGTAGAGGCTAGTCTCTAATAAATATGTATCATGAAAAGATAAATCGGATCGAGTTTTTTGCCGGATCTTCTCGAAGAGTGGGTTGCTTGTTCGAACCGGTGATAGCTTTGAGCGCCTTATTGAATAAAGTATTTTTGTTTTTTCTTTTTTTTTTTTTTTTGTTTAATGAGGAAAAATTAAAAATTAAAAGGCTTCAATTTTAAAGCGATGTTTTTGTTTGCATCTTGAACGAGGTGTCAGCGTGTCAGTGAAAAAAATAGTCGTTTCAAATAAAAATAAACATGGCCTATGATCTTTAGGTCCATACAAGGAGCATTGCGCCCGTACCGAGGTTGAGGAAGCAGATTTCCCATCGAGTTCTCCTCTCACCGCGGCCGTTAACGCAATGAGAAGCCATGGTTATAAGGCAAGTTTCTATTATGTTGGCAACAAATATTCTAGAATATTATTATTGCCCGTTTCGAGTAGGTAACGGTTTTACAAGTTTCTTACGATCATTTCAATGTACTAACAAGATGGTGGCCCTCTTGTGCAATTTCAAGGGAGTTTTTGTGGCAAGTTAGAATCCATGGTGCGTGGTATTTTATCTGCCATCCACTTAACTGGTCCACAATAATCAACCGAAGGACATTATACCGCCCTGATAATAAAAAAAGTTTTTTCTTATTTTTCGAACTGACTACGCTATTGACCCAGCGAGGTCTTAACAGCTTCACCGGACTACTAAGGCGAGCGCTTGCGGCACTCGGCTGATTTTATTTGGGCAACTAGCTCAAGGGTGCATGGGATACCTCGGCCTGGGCTGCTGCCCGACACGTGCAATTCGCGACCTATCTGAGCTGATCTAAGCTAACTATTAATACACATATGAGTTGTTGGAGCATACATGTGTACCAAGCATACATACCTCAACAACTCCTATATATATTTCGTATCGGATAATTATCCAAACTATTTCAGTTCGATAAGTGAAAGAAACAAAACCCTTCCACTTTCATGTGTAAGCGTGTATGTGTGCACGTACGTGGGGGTGATATGTGTACTCTTGTTGCAGTGATGTAACATTGTAACATTTTGTGGTATTGTATCGCGCGAGCTACGCACTCAAGGGCTCCTCGCCGAGGGAACGGACCTAGGCTTGAGCCGCTTCCGAGGGTGGTCTAATCTGGTGTGCGGGAGCGAAATTTACCCCCAGACCAAAAAAAAAGTGTGTATGTACTTATGTACACGCGTTAGAAGTCATACTTCTTTAGCGTAACAAGATATTCAAAAATTTTATCTTTCATCTTATTCTACGTTTGTAGAAAAAACGACATTGACAATAGAAAAAAGGTATTTAATACGTTGAAAGTTTTAATACTAAGGAATTTAAACAACCAATACAAGGAAACAAAATGGTGAATATAGCTAACTTCAGGGTGTCGGTTTTTCGTGACGGCATGCGCGCGCATCGTAATAACTTCAGGGTGTCTGGTTTCCGTGACGGTATGCGCGCGCATCGTAAACAATTACTCTCATAATTTTTCCCTAACGCGCCAAAACGAGTATAACTTAAAAAATCTCGACAAATTAAATACCTGATCCTTTATCACGAATTCTTTTTATCTACTGATGAAAATCGCGTGAAAACCCGTTTAGTAGTTTTTGAGTTTATCGCGAATAAACAGAAAGATAGAGATGGAGGAGGTCTTCTTCGCCTTGATCTCTTTTGCGCTACACGATTTAATATCATAAAAGTTAATTCACACTTCAGGTGCATACAGGAACTTGGCTGGTGGATGGAAACCCCCAGATAATACTCTTCGACATCGGTTCAGGCGCGTGGCAGCTGGACTCCTACAAGCAGGAGCTGTGGGACACCTGTTCCCTCGGCATTCCGCACCTGGACGTCGAAGCTAATGATGCTGTTATACTGGGCTTCATGGTCGCCCATTTTATTACCGAGGTATGTTTGAACGAAACTATACACTCGAGTTTAGACATTCACAGTATTCTAGGATATCACACTTGATGGTCACATTTAACACATAAGATAGTAATATCAAAACAAATGCTAATAGGCAACAAAGAGAAACTTAGGTAAAGTTTGTTCTGAGAATTTCAAAAGTATGGGTAATCATTTAAATAAATCTAGTTTGGATAACCGGTGATGAAACTGCGAGCAATGACCGGATTTAATAACTTTCGATAATAAAACGGACAATAAACCTTTTTGTTTGTTCAAACTTCGAAAAAATATGCTTTGTTAGTTGATTGGCTTCACTTTCACTTCACCCGACAGTCATTGACACTATGCTTTAACATAGACGCATACAGGATTAAGTATAATTCTTGTATATTTCTAGATTATTAAGCACCTATTTTTTTAATTGATTTAGAACGAGAATCGAGTGCGGAGTGTCCTTCATAAATATTTCTACTGTCTAAACATTCACCCGGTATATACTAATGATAGTATATTTTAAGTATTATAGTAATATTAATAATAGTTAAGTATATTCAGAAAAAGTTGAGGCAGTCATAAGGACCGCCGGTAGAAATGAAAACTCAATACAAAAAAATAACTGTTTTTAAAAATAAATAAATAAATCAAGTAGTCTGGTTCTTACGTCTATTGGCACTCCGGACAATAATTATATACATTTTTATACAGTACTAGCCTCTGCCCGCGACTTCGTTCGCGTGGAATAGCTACTTTAATCGCCAACACGCAGCGGAAACTCTCAAGAGGAAAAATAAAACCCGATTATTAAAAATTATTCACTGGTTCCGTTCCTATCGGTGTTAGCGTGATGATATATCCTGTAATCATCCTCGATAAATGAGCTATATAACATTGAAAGAATTATTCAAATCGGACCAGTAGTTCCTGAGATTACCCCCCTACAACGTCACAAACTTTACTTCTTTATAACATTAGTATAGATATAATCAAACCAACATAAGATGAGCTCCAAATGTTACACGCACACACGTCGCTATACTACGCGTCGATATGCTGACGTCACGGGTATGTCGACGTCGTCGGTGACGCGAATCCATAAGTTCCTCTCTTAATCAACGGTCGACGCGTTTTCAAAGAAGTTTTCATGGTTCTTTTTTTTTTAATAGTTCCGTAAAGCCGCTGAAGGCGTCAACGATACTCCACCCCGTGTGGTGTGCCATTTCCATGAGTGGCAAGCTGGCATCGGACTCATTGTTTTAAGGTACGGCAGGAACTAAACAATCTTGCAATTGTGAACATCGAGGATAATTCAAATATTTATGTAAACTAATCTACACCTATAGGTTAATAAATAATAATAAAAAAATTGAGC
>JACEII010000144.1:201837-277771 GCA_014332785.1 Antheraea mylitta | reverse complement strand
TTGCAACACCAGGGGAGTCGCAAGTGCGTTGCCAGCCTGTTTGTGGGAATGGAGAGAAAGGAAGAGGGGTTAGAGGAAAGATGAAGGGAGAGGAGAGGGGAGGGGAGATGGGTCTCCGACGCTCTCACTGATCGAACGAAACGCAACAATGCAAGCACTGTTACATCACGTCGGTTTTCTGTGAGAGGGTGGTACTACCCCGAACGATATAGCTAAAAGACTCCTTTAACCTACAGTCGATTTACAGCAAAACATACAACATTTAAAGAATTAATTTGCCTAATATTGATAAAATGAAATTTCCAAACATATCCATCTAAAGTTTATGCTCCTTCTACATTACCAGTCATATATACAATTTTGATGTGACACATCTATAGGTGAGGGTAAAGCTGATTGTTGACGTGGCGACGCAAAACACGAACTTTGCTCACTTAACGAAATACTCAAAAACATTTGTTCTGTCGGCCACTCGTTCTACTAGTGTTATGCGACACGTGTCGATTACCTAGCGTCCTTTGATAAATGCCGCCAAACACACCGCGTCTGCGCCTAGTTGAATATTTGTATTTAATAAGAATGATTATTTATGTAATAAAATAAATAAACAGTCATTATTTTATGGAACAAATTTGTAATGCTTTATATTTTCATTATGCTATAGCTGACTCCTGTCGTAATCTGTTCTTTTATGCATATAACTTATACAAAACAATTTCGATGTTTCACATCTGCCAGGCGTCCCGTGACGGCTCAATTTTTTAAGTTGTACTTCTTTTGGCGCGTTAGGGAAAAATGATGAGGGTAAATTTTTAAGATGCGCGCGCACCGTCACGGAAAACCGATACCCTGAAGTTAGCTATAGTCAACATTTTGTTTCTTTGTATTTCGTTGTTATTACAACTTTGAATGTATTAGATACAGTTTTTCTATTGTTAGTGTCGTTTTTTCTACAAACGTAGAATAAGGCGAAATATAAAATTGTTGAAAAGATTTTTATCTTGTTACGCCAAAGAAGTATAACTTCTAACGCGTGTACATAAGTACACACACACGCCAAAAAATTCCACGCACAAAATATGACACATAATTCCTTTTTTTTTTTTTCGAACGACTACGCTATTGACCCAGCGAGGTCTTAACAGCTTCACCGGACTACACACATAATTCCCTCAGCAATATACTGGTACTAAACTGGAACTGGTTTGAGTAATTCTGTACATACTTTAAAAAAAAATACATACAACCGAACATAGTAACCTCTTCCTGTTTTGAAGTCGGTTAAAAAACGACTCGATAACTGGCTACGGACCAATTATTGGTAACTGAAAATTTATAGTCGTCACAAATTCAAAAATTTTGACATTATGTGTGATATAGGCATGTCAGCGATTATGCTGCTCGTCTATTAAGAAATAAAAAAAAATGAGCCGTCACGAGACGTCTGGCAGATATGAAGCATCGAAATTGTTCGAATCGAACGAATCTCAAACTTTCAAATTCTTGCGTGTGGCATCGCGTCGCCACGTCTCACACAGTCGCCACGCCAATAGTCAGGTTTACCCGCGTCTGTGGATGTTTCACATCAGTATTTATATTATCTATATCTTAGGTTGATGATTGGAGCGATCCTGTACTGAATGCGATAAGAAGATGCCAGCTCTTCAACACTGTCAACGATAGAGTCAAGGTGAGAATTAAAAATTACTTAAATTACTAAATTAAGAGTTATCACTCACAAATAAAACGGCAGACTCGCATGATGTAAAGTGATGTTAGTATAACGATATTACGATTAAATGATTATTTATCACTGTTATTTCACAGGTGATCTGTTAAAATCACCGTTATATTTATAATATAACGGTGATTATAACTGTTACTGCCGGGTACTGTGTATATTTTTGGTGTGATGTTGTAGTTGCTATATAGGTATAATGATTAGCTTCTGTCCGTGATTTCGTCCGCGTGGAATAGTTACTTTGTGCTAACACTAGCACGTGGCGAAAGCTCTCTAAAATAAAAATAAAAACGGTTTGGAAACATTCTTCATTGGCGCACCTCACGCTTATCTTCGCATGATGTTTTATAGCCTATAACCTTACTTGATAAATAAACTATCTAATATTGTAGGAATTTTTTAAATCGGACCAGTAATCTCCTAAATTAACGCGTTCAACGAGATAAATAAACCCTCCAACTTTATAATATTAGTATATTACTCGGGAAAAAAGGATAAACTGTTATTTTATTCACTTGTTACTTCTAACCGGTGACCTCTTTTGGTATACACATTCAAATAAATTGTAATATTTTGAAACGAATTCAAATTGTGTGATATACCTATTTATGAGCATATATACTATAATTTAATCAAATTATTATTATATGTAGGCGTCTGGAAACAATAATATCATATTCACTGCTATTTTTCACGCATGTGACATTTTACACTCATGATATCGACATTTCACATTTGTGATATTGACATTTCACACTTGTGATGTTGACATTTCATACACATAATTTTTTCGTGAAATGTGATATTTCACGTATAGGTTTTTCACATATCACCTTGCGATTTACACGTTTTAATGATCCAAAAGCTTCTCGTCTTCAGGTGATCTTCCATCCTGAGTTTTTATCGTCAACGAATCCACTCTTTGGACTTGATTATGAAGAATTCGTACGTGGCTGCCATTTAGGGGTGTTCCCTTCGTATTACGAACCGTGGGGCTACACACCGGCGGAGTGCACCGTCATGGGAATACCAAGTATCACCACCAATTTGTCAGGTAATCTTATGGACTGGACTTTCTATAGTTAAAACTTCTTTTGGCGCGTTGAGCAGCATTTTTGGCGGAAAATTTTTGATTGATTTATTAATAGACTTTATAAAAATGTATATAATTATTGCACCGAGTCTCAGAAATGAAAATAGATATGATATGTGTAGATATGTATAATAGATATGTGTACATAGATATGATATATGGTAGGATCTGAGGGGATGCAGTCGGGGGGCTCTTCCCTTCATTGCACAGGTCTGGCGGACGAGGAGAGGCAACTGGTGTGTACCCAGCTGCCTCTCTATAGGTAGGAGTCCGGCGGCCATCTTCCGCCGGATGGACCGTTGGGGCGGCTCTACAAGGTTGATTAGCTAGAACGATCCCTTGTCGCCCCAACAACACGGTCTGTCGGTACACCGTGGGGTTTTAGTCCGTGAGAGTCGGACATAACCCATCCTCTCCCCTGGGAGGGTGGGCATCCATAATGGATTTCCCCACGTTAAAAAAAGAGATATGAAAATAACACTAATGTTAATAATTTCAATAAAAAAATTCTGAATTTCAAATACTGTCTTCAGACTATAATGAATATGTAAATTTAAAAAAGAACATTTATTCCATTGTTTTTAGTTTTTACTTCTATCGGCAGTCCTTACGACCACCTGTCTTAGATGGTAAACACGATAAACACACAAAAGACTGGCTCTGAAGTGCATCTGCAGGAACACACCAACAGGTGCCTGCCGAATGATTATCTACTTGAATGTGGTCTAGCCTTAAAAAGGTTTATAACATTATAATGTTTTAGTTGCCTCTAAATAAAAAATGTGATGGATTTACAAAATCACGTGATAAAAAAATATATCATATGATTAGCAGTGATACGTGAAATGTTATTACCGCGTTGCGATTTGTTACGACGTGATTATGTCAGATAAAAGTGATGAATTCATATATTTCATAAAAGATTTTTCATATCATGTCATAAACAGCAGTGACATATAAATTATTTTATAATAAATGCATTGGAATTTGCTTTTTAACATATAGTAATCATGTTAAAAAGAAATGGGATGTATTCATGAAATCACGTGATAAATGATTTTTAATATCACATGATATATACCCGTGATTCGTGATTTTTTTATTGTTACTGAACTTCGACTTACTCTTTTAATAATTTACTGATAATAGTATGATATCAAAGGTGTTTTTTAAATCATTAATCTTTTTTTTTCCCGAACTGACTACGCTATTGTCCTAGCAAGGTCTTTACAGCTTCACCGGACTACTAAATCATTAGTCGTCCTTTCTGCTTGTAGGTTTCGGCTGCTTCATGCAGAAGCGCATAGCTGATCCCATGTCCTACGGTATATATGTGATAGATCGACGCTATATATCGCTAGAGGGCTCTGTCCAACAGCTAGCTCAGTACATGTTTGATTTTACCAAGTAAGTGTATCTTAACTAATATTATGACGAATGGGTCAGCTCGTCCGGGGAAGCACCACCCTCTCACAGAAAACCGACGTGAAGTAACAGTGCTTGTATTGTTGCGTTTCGTTCGGTCAGTGAGAGAGCCGGAGACCCACCTACCCTCCCCTTCCCCTTCCTCCTTCCCTTCCTGTCCCCCCCCCCCGCCCTCCTCCCAAACACAGGCTGACAACGCATTTGTGACTCCCCTGATGTTGCAAGTGTCTATGGACGGTGGTGATCACCTAACATCAGGTGACCCATCTGTTCATTTGCCTCCTATGATATAAAAAAAAATATATATAACATTAACCTACAATTTGACTAATCGATTTCAAAGGCATACAACCTCATTCATGTTAAAATGATTATATTATTGTAAAATTAACCTGTAATTTGACCAGTTCAATTCAAAGAGCATGTACGGTATGGACCGGAAGCAAAGGAATATCATTGTTGAATGTAGGATGAAAAAGGGTAATTGGAATGTAAGAGTAAAAAAAGTACATAAATTCGGGAATACCAACCTCCTTCGCTTTTTGAAGTTCGTTATTGACGACTGTCAATATGTCTTTTTTATTTTCATGTGTGTATATGTTGTGTAAAATTGAAATAGTAGTGTGAGTAATGCATATTTTAATTAATTGAATGCACTTCTATTGCATTTTGGTAGGTAGGTGGTAGAGCCCCGCTGAAGCTATTTTTGGTTTCAGCATGAATGGGTCGGCTCCTCCGGGGTAGTACCACCCCTCTCACAGATAACCGACGTGAAATAACAGTGCTTGCATTGTTGTGTTTCGTTCGGTCAGTGAGAGAGCCGGAGGCCCACGTCCCTTCCTCTTTCCTGCTTTCCCTTTTCTTCCCCTCCCCCTTCTCCCATATACAGGCTGGCAACGCACTTGCGACGTCCCTGATGTCGCTAGTGTCTATGGACGGTGGTGATCACTTAACATCACGTGACCCACCAGTTCGTTTGCCTCCTTTGATATAATAAAAAAAAAAAAAATATTCAAAATATATAGCTTTCGGCACTTCTCCTCCATATAAACTTTAACTGTGCCTGGGTTGGCAACCACCACACTCACACTGATCGGAGTATCTAGCCTAGGTAGTGGACTGTATATAAATTGGCTGGAGGCAGATACCCCTTGAAAATGTATGCCGAAAGTATTTCTTTATAATCGGGATAAAGGCTCACTCACCTGATATAATATGTCTTCGCCGCCGTTGCCGATGGTGAGAGTACCAGTTATCCAAAGTAACTCGTATACAAATCACAAAACACAATTCCGGACCGCCATGTATGTAGTGAATCCGAATTTAAGCGCGAGTTTCGACCAAGTGCCGCCGTGCAAGTTCGCCGTACAAACGCAAGTGACCAGTAATCTCTGATTGTCCGTTGACAAACGATGTGTCAAAAATAAAAAATAATTTTGCATACCCCCAACCAATTTATGCCCGAACAGTGCCAAATTTCACGCTCAACCGTTCGCGCAATTCGCTTAAAAAGGGGTACAAAGTTTTGACTTCACGTATTAATATATATTAATTTGATCGAGTATACGCATACGCCAAAATCAACTCACAAAGATTAGTAGAGTATTAGAAAAAGACATTTTTATTTATTGTAGTAGAAACTTCTTTAACCCTCGTTGTGATTTGAAATTCTATTAAGCTAAAAGGAAACATACATAGTTTTGTAGGATTTAACATTCGAGAGGATGAGATAGAATATATTGTACAATGTTATATATATTTGCGGTCGTCTTGAAAAGTGACAGATATATACATGTATAGGACTTGATGTGCGAGAGACTGAGATAGTATACATTATACAGTGTTTCATATGTTTGCGATTCCTTTAAAAAGAGATAGATATATACATGTATAGGATTTAACGTGCGAGAGAATGAGATAGAATATATTGTAGACTGTTTCATATATTTAAGGTGTTCTTAAATAGATATGAACATATACATCTATAGGATTTCACGTACTAGAGAATGAGTATAATACATTGTACAGAGACTTGAAATGAGATGGATATATACCTGTGTAGGATATAACTGTGGAGAAAATGAGATAGAATACATTATACAGTGTTTCTTATGTTTGCGATCTCCTTGAAATGATACAGATATACACATGTATATGATACAACGTGCGAAGGAATGAAAGAATACATTATACAGTGTTTCTTATGTTTGATGTATGAGTTATAATTTTGGTTGTTAAATAAGTCTGTTAAATAAGGTGTACTGATTTGCTCGAGATGTTTTTTAATTGATCGTAAATTGACCTAAATCGATCGAATGTTCCAGATTAACTCGACGGCAGCGTATCATACAAAGAAACAGAACTGAGAGATTGTCTGATCTACTCGATTGGAGGGATCTCGGGATTGTTAGTATTTTTTTCTATATTTCCACTGTTTTCTTATAACGAAAGTTGTGAATGTTGGATATTTTTTTGAGGGTAACAGTGAATTTATTTTGATTGTCATTGATATTCTTATTTTAATAAATATTTTTTATATGTTTGTATTCTTATGGAATTTTCACTGAATCGCTTTTCGTGTCTCGTGAGGCATTAAAAGCAATTAGTTAATGTAACGCTACTTTTTTTTACGACGGATTTTCTCCTTCTACCGTCAGGCTCTTATTTTTAGTACTTACCGTCACAACTTTTTTTATGTGCTATCGTCATGCTTTTTTGGTACTACCATCATACGTTTTTTGGTACTACCTTCATACTTATTTTTTCCAGTATTACCGTCAAGCTCGTGCCCAGGCTTTGAAGATCGTCTATCCAGACTACGTGGACCAAATGGACCAGGAGCTGGAGAAACGTTTCAGCTATCCGCGGCCTATATCCGAGCCACCGAGTCCGACGCACTCCAGTAAGCTTACTAATATTGTTAACCAGTTGTGCCCGCGACTTTGTCTGCGTAATACCGTACGTTTAAAACATTTAGTACATAACATTTATTCTTTGTTTTAGTATAATCGGTTCAGTCTAACTTATTGTACTTTAAATGACATCGCGACTTAAGTACGAAAGAAAAGTACATAAGTAAATGGATTTCATTAACACGTTGACTTTACTTTTCGCTGTTTTTTTTTTTGATAAAGTTTCACACGGGCGAAGTCGCGGGCACAGTTAGTCATCCATAAATTACGTCGTACGAATTTGATGATTTTTTTCGAGTCTTCGTCTTTGTCACAATTGGTCATATTGTGTAATGATTCAGATTCTGTGGCCATACATTGAGTCAGTATATTTGAAAGAATGAGGAAGTATCCATAAATTATTTCACACGAATCTTATAATATTTGTAGCCAACCCCATGTTTGTCATTATTGGTTATGATGTCTGACACCCCATGGTATTACGTCACATATTTTTTGTCATTATTTTATCGTTATGATGTCTTACACCCCATGGTATTACGTCACATATTTTTTCGATATTTTTATGTGAAAAAAAATTGGTTGCCTGTAAAGTCGGTATACGGGCGAAAGTTTTACGTGACAACGACTTTGAGTGGTAAAATAATTTTAATGTGAATATTCATTCGTATAGTAGTCTCTCTCGCTCTTACGCGGGCTAACCATGCCCGAGTGGAAGGGACGCGTGCCTCTCACTCGCTCTCATTGTTAGCGCATAACGTGAGCGGAGCGTAACGCAGTTTCTTGAAGTGTCACCCGGCAAACCAATTTATAAGACGTTGTCACGTCAAAATAAAATATAAGCGAATAAGCTATAAGCGAAGGGTAAACCTGATTGTTGGCGTGGCGATGCAAAACACGAAATTTGCACTATTAACGAAATACTCACATTTGCAACCTTATTAAGCATAAGATTCATAGCACCCTTTGATAAAGCCGCCAAACACACCGCGCCTGCGCCCATTTGAATGTTTGTATTTAATAAATATTAATATTTATGTAATAAAATAAAGAATCATCATTTTATAGAACAAATTTGTAATGCTTTATCTTTTCATTATGCCATAGCTGATTCCTATCGTAATCTGTTCTTTTATGCATATAAATTATACAAAACAATTTCGATGTTTCACATCTGCCAGGCGTCCTGTGACGTCTTAATTTTTTTTTAATTTTGATTGTATGATATCAATATAACACTAAATTATTCAAATATAACCATTTTAATACTTTTCTGTGTCTTAAAATCATACTAAATCAAATATTTTAGAGAAATTTCGAAGCATAATAAATAAAATTGACAGATACAAATAACTCTTAGACTTTTTAGAAAGAAAATCTCGGACTTTTTGGAACTACTTCATTGTATCAGTATAGAATCCTTTATTGAACACTTTTCACCCGCCTTTAAACGTGTGACGTGTTTTATGGATACCTCCTAAGAAGTATGAGACACGCAGTCGATTTTCTCAAATATTCTAATGAGAATAATCGATATCCGAATACTTTAATTATCATTTAAAACACCAGTACATAATCAAGAATCCGGCCAAAATCGCATGAACGAGAGTAAAGACGAGAAAGGGACAAAAAACGAACAGGTACAAACGAACGGTGGTAAGAGCGAGACGAATGATAACAAACGAAAATCGCTCGAAATACTCGATATAGTCGAGGATGAGGACAATGGTATAGAGGTGAGCTTCGAGAAGCCGAACTTTACCGAATCCGAGCACGAGAATTACCGAACGCCGAACGAGAACTTTCTAGAGCCGCTGAACGAGGCGGTCGCCGAACAGATCGATCAACTAATCGCCAAACTCAACGATTGCGTTGACGTCGTTAAAGAATAGGTAGATTTATTGTGGACTAGTTTTAATTATTGTTTGTGGTCTTTACACCGTAGAAGCTTTAAAGAGTATTTTGTGTCTATTTCCTCTCACATTTCTTAGATGGCGTCATTTCATAAAAGGAATTTGTGGTTGTGCTTTACACACGACTACAAGATGGCGTTACAGAAGGCTATGACAAATTGATATCTAGTTTTGCACTTCACCTGTAGATGGTGTTATTAAATGAAAAATCATTGTAGTCCGGTGAAGCTGTAAAGACCTTGCTAGGTCAATAGCGTAGTCAGTTCGAGAAAAAGACATGAAAAATCATTGATTGTGATTTTTACATCTTAGAAGCGTTTATTCTCAATTTATGTGTAGTTCGCCTCACATGTACTAGATGGCGTTATTTTTATAAAGGAATTTGTATTTGTACTTTATACACGACTACTGGATGTAACAAAAATGATATACAAGTGACGTCTAGTTTTGCACTACACTTCAAGGTGGCATTTTAAATGGAAAATCATTCTTTGTAATTTTTATATCGTAGCAGTTTAAAATAGGAATTTTTATCTGTCTCATACTTTCTAGATGGCGTAAATGCATAAAACGAATTTGTTTTACATACGACTACAAGACGGCCTTAGAAAAGTCAAATACAACTTACATTTAGTTCCGTACTACTCTTCTAGATGGTGTAATAAATTGAAAACCATTGTTTGTGTTCGTGGAAGCTTTATAGCGTGAATTATGTCTACCTCCTCTCACATTTACTAGATAGCGTTATTGAATAAAAGGAATTTGTTGCTGTGCTTTACACACAACTATAAGATAACATTAAAAGGTCAAATACATGTGACATCTAGTTTCACAATCTTGTTCTAGATGGCGTTACAATGAGTAGTTTAAGGTAAAAGGCGTGTTTAAATCATTTTTCCACTAAATGGTTTAGTGAAAGTTTAGTTAAAGGGTTTTTAAAGGGATTAGTTACTTGCAAAATTGGCTTCTATATATTTTCCGATTTTTTTATAAAGTAGTTTTCTTTACGGAAACTTATTGCGCGTAATTTTCCCGCGAACCGTATCTAACTGACATAAATTATCAGTAAAGTTTCGTGTAAATTTTAGTGTTGCCACTATTCTTTTAATTTCCCATAATTATCTACAAACATTTACTCAAATTTATGTTTAGTTTCGGCTACGTTTCGATATACAAATTAATTTAAAAACGGTCGACCAATTCAATATAATTTCGGTTTGAAAATTTTACCTCGGATGTTGTACATGAAAAAAAATGCAGTATTTTTTTTTTAAAGAGTTAAATAATTATCTTTATAAAATCGCTGCGTTTAGTATTCTATTGTTACATAATATATTCAGTTTGAAAAACCAAATCAAAGAAATCCGAATTTCAAATACGATTGTTCTGTAGAAATCCATAACTTGACAAATAAACATGATATTGAGAATAATTGTGTATTCACATTTATACCTATTAGAAGTCATTATTGGTAGATTATGTCATACAAATGGGTGGAATCATAGAGAACGAAAATCAGAGGAAAATTTGAATAAAAAGAAATTAAAGATGCCTAAAAAGTTCAGGAAAGATCCTGCTTAAAAAATCTTAAAGGACTCTTCTGCCAGGATAATTTCCTTCTAATATGCATAATGTTCTGAAATAGTGCATGATTTAGATTGTAAATAATGTTGAAAGACTAGGAGAGTGAAAGAAAATGTGTATACTTTCGTTGTGTGAAGTACTTTTATGTAGCATCAATATTGGTGCTTTACAATAGATCTTATATAGGAAGATATAACATCTTCAACAATATATGTCGTAGTTCATGCCACTTTTCATAAATTACATGGAACAACTAGCCGAAAAAAAAGGTTCAAGTAGCGCCTTCTATCTTAATCGTGAACGTTTCAAATATGGTAAATATTTAAATTAAAAAAAAAAAAATAACGATCGTACACGATTTCGACAGATGGCGGTACTGTCCCGTTGCTAAACGAATCGAATCCGGGAACGCACGTTCGCAAGGCAGCTCTCAACCTGGGCTTGACGCGGTCTGAATTTCAGTCGCATTTCGGATTTATGTTAGCAAGGTATTACCGATATCACAAGCAAAATTTGGGTATATCTTGGCCATGAGTAAGATACACGAGTACAGGCGATAAGTCGAACGCTCCTTAAGCGACCTAATATTCCGAATAATCCGGATTTCTTGCTACAAATAAAGGCTGGCAACTCTAAAACTGACAACATATAACCGAGTACGAAGTTCTTTAATGTAGATCGGGTGGTCAAATGAAAAAGATTGATTTGATATGTTAGAAAAAAGAATCGTTTATTAAAAATTAAATAGTAAATTATATTATCTAAAAAATGCAGAGAAATAGTTTTGCTTTAACACATTTCGTAATGACGTTATACAAACGGCAGCGCACGATTCTCCTCTGTTCAAATTTCGATATTAGTGTAGGCACACACTTATATGCTAAATAAAGAGAGAAAGAGAGAGAGAGCGAAAGTCACATAAAGGCGTAGTCCGGTGAAGCTGTTAAGACCTTGCTAGGTCAATAGCGTAGTCAGTTCGAGAAAAAAAAAGTCACATGAAGGGGACATAACGTATTTTCCTTATGTGACGATTTCTATCAGACAACTCCTACCACCAGTTGTGTTAAGAAATTTGATTTCAAACGTTTCTGGCTGATTTTGGTATTTATTTTAGTTTATAAATTTGCGTTTTATGATCCTATATTAACGTAATATACGTTGCTTTCTATCTGATATAGTTTGTGTATTATAGAAATATCCAAAATTGAAGTGGTCTATAAATAACTAGAAATATGCATTTTGAGTTGCCGCAAAAAATCCGTGAGCAGTTCTAATAAAGAAACCACCATTTTGTTACAGTGATTTTTAAAATTATTGACTTAAAAGATGTGTATCCAGTGGTCTTAATAATTACTATAAAATAGATATCAAAAACATGCGTATTGAAAACAATATTATGAGATTATTCGATTGAAAGTCGTTGTAGCCTGTGGGCCAAAATCGAAAAGTAAAAAAAAAAGAAACGTATCCTATGTTTATGGCTTCGTTTTTACTAAGTGATATACGCTTTGTACGGTTTTTAGACGCTATCTTGATTTAATTGAAGTACTATTATTTGAAAGTTTCCATCAATTTTATGCACAGTATACTTGAAGTTTTCACTTGTGTAAATGGAGATTGTTTGACGCAACACACTGGTTTTTAACTCCATGGTTTGTTGAAATTGAGCACTTTTTTTACAGTAATTAGGTTGGTTGTTATGTTTTGAGTATTTTAAAGGTGGTGTTGCTAGAATAAATATATTTTTTTCCCTGATTAATTTTGAAATACAGTTCACGACAATTTTCGTATGTGACATTAAGAATTCCAATTTCTTATATAGATATTAATATCTCCTTGTTTTGATTTGTTTTGTTAAATACATATGAATTATCAAACGTATATTCTGCGTTAAGTTTAAGCTATAGTTTTTTTTTAATTAAAATATAATGAAATATTATTGATATAATAATGTTTTTATTATTCTTGAGTATATACTTGAAATTCAGTATTTATTTTGCTTCATTATTGTTTGTGGTCTTGAAGCTGAAAAGAAAAAAAAAACTATTTGCCTATCTTATATATACCGTTATGTTAATAATTACATTGTTTATACATTTTTGACAAAAACATTGGAGATAAACACACGCGCCATTTTTTCATTATTTTCTTAAATGTTAATCAAAGCAAAGGTCGCGTATTCATACAGCCAAAATGTTTTTCAAAATTATATAAAAAATATCTGTGAATATTACAGGAGCCACAACACCAGCCGCGTCCGTTCACAGCTCTGACGTCGAAGACGAAGTAGATGAAGAAAAGGAACTGGCCGAGTTAAGGATCACAGATTAATAATATTTATATTATATGTAATGTATTTCGAATTATTTTTATATATTATATTATAAAAAAATCATAGACATAATTTTACAATAGAGAACAATAGTAAAATGATGATAGATTGATTGGCCTTTGGAAAAATCAGGATTTTTTTTCTTGGGGCACGCATCTTTAAAGGGAATTACGAAAATATCTAAAAATAGCCATAAAAGTGGAAAAAATGAAAGAGTGAAAAAAATAAAATCTATCATGGCAACTTTTACAAAAAAGAAAATATTTTTTTAATAGGTCAAAACACGGCCGTAGCTAGGGGGGGGGGGGGTATTGTGTTGCAGTGCCGTTACCTTAAAATACTCCCACGGAGCCCGTGCCTTGAGGGTAGATTAATTATGGTCATTTTTTTACTTGTAACCAATGCTGCCCTGCCTTAAATTCGACTCTATCTATATGCCTGGGTAGAGCCACGCTGAAGCTATTACTGGCTTCAGCATGAATAGGTCGGCTCGTCCGGGGTATTACCACCCGACACAGAAACACCGACGTGAAGTAACAGTGTTTGCATTGTTGCGTTTCGTTCGGTCGGTGAGAGCGTCGGAGGCACATCTCTCCTCAACTTCCCCCTCTCTTCTTCCCTCCCCCCTGCCCAAACACAGGCTGGAAAAGCACTCGCGACTCCCCTAGTGTTGCAAGTGTCTATGGACGCTGGTGATCACTTAACATTAGGTGACCCACTTGTTCGTTTGTCTCCTATGAAAAAAAAGATATCCAAATACAAAATCTAATATATATCTAAAAAGATACCACTTTTGTCTCTGTAAAAAATATGGTCTTACAGTTTTGGAAAATCATCGTGTCCCAAAAAAAACAAGGCCTGGAAAAAATAATTATATAAGTTGTTAATCTTCTAATGTTAATATTTTATGCAAAAAAATAATCTTCGCAAATATATTTACAATGCTCTTAAGGATGTATACATTTCTAGAATATTTTAATAATTATTAGCATCACCGTGAGTGATAATGTATACTATATAATTTCGAGAGACACTATATTATTGATTATTAAAAATAACGTTATATTATTATAACGTTATCGATACCGTTATAAATTATAATAATGTTTCTAAAGTTATTGTCGCATAATATATAGTTTATCTAAATCTAAATGAGATTAATTGAATTCTATTATAAATTATTTTACCTTAAAACTTTATTTATTGTAGTTGGCAACACTTTTATATTAACAATATTTATTACAGTTCTACAAATCTATCTCGCGTTGCGACAGCGCAATGAGTTGTAAATTTGACTTTTTTTTACGTAAGATGACGTCACTTCTCCTATTAATCACTTGTCAAATATATTTATAAAACTTATATCGATTATTCGATTGAGTTAATTTTTGAAATCGATTTTATTTCGATTATTCGAATTCATTCAATTTATTTTAATGTGTTTATTATTTTCTTGCCATTTTATTATAATGTTTCTTTTATGATATAAATCATATTATAAAAATTAAAATTTGAATTTACAATGATGTAGTGGAATAATAATTTAATGCGTACGGTATTTGAAAGAGTTTAACTTTGCAATACAGTTCTAGAACGTTCTACCCAATTGGAATTGAGTTTTTGGCGGGATCTTAGTCTGCCATGTAGTGAATTTTATATTTTATTCATAATCTTGTGTTATTTGACTATATATTTTGTAAATTTAGTGGTGTTTTACGTAATATAGTTAGTTTATTGTGCATAAATGAAGTGAATGGAAAATAATACCGTGAAGTATGAAATTCTGAGATGCCACAAAAACTCCCTGGAAGATTCTAACAAGGGATTCACTATCTTGTTAGAATATTGAAATAATAAAGAAGAAGAATAATTGGAATTATATAATAATGACTTAATTACTACAGCAATATATCTTTACGTATTAATATTTGTATTTTATTATCTACGTATATTAATATTCTATTAATATATATCGTCTTTTCTATAAATAACGTTTTGTATACAATTTCAAAAGATTTACGAATTTATTTTTATGGAGAAAGTCATTGATATGCAAAAACCCAAAAGGCACACTTAACGTCTTACAACGGGCACACAAAAATGAGTGCATAATTTTGGATTACGCACTCATTTTAAATAGTCTCGCATCGATTGCGTTCTTGTGAAAACGATTTTAAATCGTTCAGGTTAGGATGAGTTTGCAAAGTTGTAAGTTTGTCCTATAACTATAACCGCGTATGAATGTATATTGGTGAGTTTCTGCGGACGGTTTTGAGCGCCACTTTTATTCGAGACTGTGCATCTCTGGTTTTTATATATCAATGGAAAAAGTACATGTTTTTATGTAGCTTGCAGTACTTTGAATCGGCTTTTTGATAGTTTTTTTTTTTATAATTTTATATTTTTGCAACATACTTATAGAAGAAAATATATGAAAAATCGTGATTTCTTATCTTTCCTCTTGTTAATATAAATAAATATTTTATGGTTATTATATTTCTAGATCATTCTACAGGGAAAATCTAATGACAATACTCATTTTTTTTTTAATAAAATGTGTTCCCAGTTCACTACATGCCAAATATATCGGAAGACTTGTTAAAACTCAATAATTGTTGATATATAAATATATATAAATTTAAGAACATTCTCGTAACATGCATATAAAGTCACAGATTAAGTGTTAGATACAGAACTGGCACTTGAATAATCTGTATAGTTAAACGCAATTTTGAAATCTAATTGTTAGCCGATTGAAAGAATTAGACAACTTACATGCCTGACGTCACTAATTAGTACACTAAAAATGCTGTTTATCAATATACAAGCTAGCTGTACTATAGAAAAAAAAGGAGACCGACTGAACGTCAATCTGTCATTTATTTCAATATTTTTTTTATGTTTTCCTGTACTATTTTCTGTTTAATTCACTCTATCACTTTTCACTTGGCCTTTTAACATTAGTTTTTTTTGCTACAATTTTTTTACATACACGCCTTGTCCTTACAATTCACAGAAAAAAAAAAACAATTAGGTGTACACGTTGTAAAATGTTACGCTTACATACATACGACAATTGATTTTTGTTTATATATATATATACATACATACATTATTAAAGGCTATTAAATTAGTAACAAAGTACATTTCTTATAGGTTAAAAAAACGATTATCTGTCATATGAGTTACTTAATAATCATAGGCCACAGGAAACACTTAAATACAGATGTAATATATCTGTGTTTGCTATTTTGTAACATAAAAAAATGTGTGGAATTGAGACGCTCTAAAAATGAAACCCTTTTAAAAATATACCGTTTGGTTATAATGTTATGTAGTATTCATAAAATTCAGGCGAACACAAACACGTACAAACACACTCCCGTAAAACGCGCACATGTATTCAGTAGTGCAATGCACAATGAGAAGGCCGCGGATAGATGAAATACTGTGTAATGTATTCTATCTCACTCTCTCGCACGTTAAGTCCTATAGTTTGTCTCTTTTTAATGTAGCTACTTGTTTTAATTTCATAAATAGATTTGGTATATATTAGTGTAGTTGTTTAATTATTTCAATCTGCTAATTATTTAACAATTAAATTCGTATATATATTTATTACAAATATTAAAATGAATAATTGTCTATACAATTATGTTTTTTTTTAAAATTTTTTTCAAATACGCATGTAGAGTTAGATTTCGTTAGATCTTAGATAGTAAGTTTGGGTTCCTACACTCTCATAATGAATATAAAAGATGTGTTCAAATATGGTAATAAATACATTGAATAAGCAACACAACATTATTTAAGTTTTAGGAAACTTTGTAATAAATGCCCCAATCTTTTATGTTATAACATTTTAGTACTGCACTTGATACTATCGTAAAGCAGAAATGTCAATTATGCGATTAAGATCGATTGACGGTCATGACCGTCACGTCACCACGTCGAATTATTACCACTTTTAAAAAAAATCAAAACTGTTAATATTTATTGGTATGAGTTTTGAATAAAACCAGTTTGGATCCGTCGACGGTGACGACCGTCACTCGATCACATCTTTGGTTAAGAGTGCTGATTGAAGATTTACACATGGTTATAAAAATATTGAACATATTTGCAATAAAAAAAAATTGTAATATGTGTTTCTTCCATACCCATTTGAATGAAATATGTAGTATGTTAGAATAATATAAAATTGTGTTATTTTTGTACTGAATATGGTGTTTTTATTATATCATAATTATTTTCCCACGTATCTGTGTTAATTTAATTATAAAACTTGAGCCGTTATAGGACGCCTGGCGCATGTGAAACATCGAAATTATTTTGTATAAGTTATATGCCTAAAGAACAGATTACGACAGGAATCAGCTATGGCATAATGAAAAGATAAAGCATTACAAATTCGTTCCACAAAATAATGACTGTTTATTTATTTTATTATATAAATATTAAATTTTTTGCATAAAATATTACAAAAAAATTGAACTAGGTGCAGGCGCGGTGTGTACTGCGGCATTTATCAAAAGGCAATAAGTCGTCAGCGCGTACCACGTAACACTAGTACAATGAGTGACCAACAAAACAATTTGAATCTTATATTTATACAGATAGGGTTGCAAATGTTTTTGAGTATTTAGCCAATAGTGCAAAGTTCGTGTTTTGCATTGCCACGTTGCGCCACGCTACCAATCAGTTTTTCACATCAAAAGAAGCGAATACTCAAAACAAGAAATTTATACTATGTGTTCTTTTGAATTTTCAATATTAGTCATAGTATGAATTATTTATTTCATAATTTGTAAATTGAAATTATTATTAATCTCTATTTCACATCTGTTGACACTCCGAATAATAATTATATACTTTTTATATAGTTTATTAATAATTCACCAAACATATGATATACTGCATAATGTCAAATATTAGATGTATATAGGCTCTTATACTACGCGTGGTTAGTTTGACGCAAGCCGCCCAAGCAGTGCAGTCGGTCACGCATTGGTATGTCATCACGCGAGATTAGAAATTTATTTCCGGCCATATAATACCGCTCAGCGTGCCTAAAGACGTTAGTTATCACTTCAAAAAAATCGATGATAAGGTCTGCTCAAAACAAGTGGTCAAAACAATTATAATCTTTTTTGATGTTTTTTATATTATAAATTAGTTTAATTTCATAGTTTGTGAATTGTAATTATTAACATTAGTCTAGTTTTCTTATTTATTGGCATTCCAAGCATTATTTATATATATTTTTGTATAATTTATTAATTAGTCAAAGATATGGTAGACTACACAAACTCAATACAAAATATTAATATAACATGGGCTGCTATACTACGTGCTGCTGGTCTGGCGTAAGAGCAATACGTACAAAAACTTCTACCGAAAAAGTCCAGCAAAAAAAAGATTGTGCCGTCACGGGACGCATGTCAGATGTGAAACATCGAAATTGTTTTGAATAAGTTATATGCTAAAGAACAGTTTACTACAGGAATCAGCTACGGCATAACGAAAAGATAAACCATTACAAATTTGTTCCATAAAATAATAACTACTTATTTTATTACATAAATATTTATTTTTAATAAATACAAGATACAAAAATTCAACTAAGCATAGGCGCGGTGTGTTTGGCGGCATTTATCAAAGGGCGCTAGGTCGTCAGCTCGTGCCGCGTAACACTAGTAGAACGAGTGGCTGACAACAATTTGAATCTTATGTTTAAACATATAGGTTTGCAAATGTTTTTGAGTATTTCGTTAATAGTCCAAAGTTCGTGTTTTGCGTCGCCGAGCTAATATTCAGGCTTACCCTCCGTCTATAGATGTTTGACATCAAAAACACTTTAAAAAGTTATAATTTTTACACAGTCATAAATTAACTTTTATAAATTTGGTCGCAAACGTGGTAAGCGTATGAAAGGTGAACGCCCAAATAAAACATTCCCGTTATTAGCTTTCCCTGATTCCAAGTTTATGGTTCCCAAATCTTTCCTATAATTCGGGTTATCTCCTTCATCTCTGTCTAAGTATGGTTCAGTTGTGAGTTGAATGAATTTGGTATCAAATATTTTATCGTCTCTATCTATAATGTTGGCATTTTGTTCGCCAATTTTATTTATCTCTTTACCAATTTCTGGCGTGTTTCTAACATCATTTATCGGATTAATCTTGATTGTGTGTAAATTGTTTTCAATTTTTTCGTCTGTTGCGTTTAATTCCCCTCTAGATTTCTTTTTAAAAAATATATCGTTTGCGTCAAACCCATCTCCATTTAGGTAATTAGTAGTGACATTGGAATTCATATTAAATATTACTTTGCAAGCTTCGCAAATGTATATATTTTGTGGCCTTGGATTTACAAGGTCACTTGTTTGGTTAAGTTCTATAGATCTATTGTTGTACGATTCATTGATGTACATGGACAGTTTAGACATTCTCTCATCGACAGTAAGAAAGGGTTCAATTGAAATTGTTGTTGGTAACTCTTTAGTACTATTAGGAATTAGCTCTGTTGGTCCTTCTTTATTTTCATTTGTATCTTTAGATTTTTCATGTATATTAGTTGTATTATTAGATACACTAGGACAGTTTCCAATTACATTAGATTGGTTACCATTATTTTTCATTGATTGAAAATAATCTTGCAATTGCGTGATCACCCCATCCTTTATTTGTCTTCCTATGAGCTGTAAATATTAAAAAATATGTTGATTATGAACAATTCAACTTAGTAATCATGTGGTTAAAGAACAGCCGACTTGTTTTTGGGGGTAAATTTCGTTCCCGCACACCAGATTAGACCCCCCTCGGCAGCGGCTCAAGCCTAGGTCCGTTCCCCTGGCGTGGAGCCCTTGAGTACGTTGCCCGCGCGATACAGTGACACAATAGTTTTACATCACTGACCCAAGATTAGTCATATCAGCTCCACACTTTGTTGGTACTGAATTTTATAAATTTGCTTTATTTCATCTAAATGTAATTGATTTTGCTGATACATTTGATGTTATGTGGCAAGCAAATAACTTCACAATACCTTTATAAACGGCTTCAAATATTTTACCGTAGACTCACTAATCAGTTGTTGAATTTTGTCCTGAAACAAATAATAAAAGTACATATATAAAAGTTTAATTTTAAATCTTTGTTTAGGCCAGATTTTTGGACTGCTTGAAATTCATCCTTATCCCAAATGTCTTGATCTGCTCTTTTTGCTATCTAATCATATGGTGCCCTGATATTGACACTCCTATTAACTGACGTTCGGCAACTGGTCGTCGGATACCAAAACTATCAAAAGTCAAGGTGTCTCTGGAACTTGTGTAGGTTATTGTGTATCGTGCATGTAATCCGGTGAAGCTGTTAACACCTTGCTGGGTTAATAGCGTAGTCAGTTCGAGAAAAAACAAGTGTATTGTGCAAGACAAAGAGGGCTACTAAGCTACGCGAACACAGCGTTGTGGTAAATCCACTATTATCCTTTCCTCTCCGAATTGTAAAAATTCAGCACGTGGAAAACTATAGGCTTAAATAGGCATCTTCGTCGAAATCAACATCTTAGGATGCAGCGCAAATAATCCTCTTTAATTTTAACAACTTCTCAAATCTAATATTCTATATGAGTTAGCATAATAAATTCCAGCACAAAGAAACAGAAATATGAATTCTGAGATTGCTTGTCGGTTCCAGAATATTTTAAGTTCAAAAGTTTATTGCATTATTAATGTACTATGTTGTACTTACGTCATTGATTAACTCTTTGAGCAAGTCGGTAGCGTTGACAAGGATCATTGAATTGTTTCTAGTCTTGTTGGATTGATTTTCCTGTAAAAATATTCAATTTTTATTTATCTAGTGATGTCCATCCATTTAACTTGACTAGTTACTGTACGGTATTTTCGATCTTATCAACGTATGATACAGTATAAAAATCATTTAGCAATTTAGCTAAAAAAAAGTGTTGCAAATTAAAAATAAAGTTCATGTAAACTTTTAAAAGTTCTTGTAACATGTAATTTGAGAGCATGTTTACTTGTAAGCTTTGATAAGCGCTTGTTTGATCTCATGTACTTTGTCAGTACACTCGTGTGAAGCTTGGGAAGGCAGCTAGTATGAATTAAGATTACCTTTTTGTTATCACCACCTTTTGCTATTACTTCATCACTACTCTTACAACCATCGTGTTCTTTAACACTAGAGCTATTAATATTATCTTCAGTCATTTCTGCAAAAGTCGTTATTGATTCCGCCGTAGGATATCCAACTGTTATTATATCCGAATCAACATCTAATTTATTATCTGTAGCGTGGATAATAGATTGGTTCTTTGTAAAATTTAAATCTGTGCTTAGTATGCTTATATTGTATTCTATATTCGTCGTATTGTCGTTAACTACATTGCTATAATTTTTAACTATGTTGTCAAATATACTTTGTAATTCCGATATAGGTATTTTAGGTACGTCCGTTGTAGAGTTACAGTTGCTTGGTTTCTTCTGTATTACAGGATTTGATGTTGTATTCATATCTACTATAAAATCGTTTACGGCTTTTTCAAGATCTTGCATTAATTTTTCTGTTCTGTTAGACGTGAGTTTGTTGGTAATGGATTCTTCTGGCTTTACTGAAGGTTTGGAATTATTGTGGTCTTTGGTTCTATTGTTATCATTGGTTATCGTTTTATCAGATATAGATTTATACGTAGTCTGCTCATATTTTGATGTTGTGCTAGCCTTTAGTGAGTTGCTTAGACTATTTTCTTTCTTTTGCAATTTGTTTTCATGATCATGGATTTCTTTGTCTATTTTGTTAATACTATCGTCTTGATTGATGATTGTTTTTTTAATTTTCTCTATGTTTTCAGTTTTATTCCCATTATTTTTTGTTATACGATTCGTATTTTTTGATGGCATTTCATTGTCAGTTACTTTTTGTACCTAGAATTAAAATGATGTTTATAGTACTTTTTATTGGATATTTACTTTAACTTTTAATTTTAATGTTAGTCCTGTGTCACTATGCCCAGTATGATTTATTATGATCACCCATATGGCTAAAGTTCTATGCTTAGACCGTACTTATATACTGCAGGACTTTTTTAGTTGAGAACTCTTCCACTTTTTTTTTTTTTTATTATATCAAAGGAGGCAAACGAACTGGTGGGTCACGTGATGTTAAGTGATCACCACCGTCCATAGACACTAGCGACATCGGGACGTCGCGAGTGCTTTGCCAGCCTGTATATGGGAGAAGGGGGAGGGGAAGGAAAGGGAAAGAAGGAAAGAGGAAGGGACGTGGGCCTCCGGCTCTCTCACTGACCGAACGAAACACAACAATGCAAGCACTGTTATTTCACGTCGGTTATCTGTGACAGGGGTGGTACTACCCCGGAGGAGCCGACCCATTCATGCTGAAACCAAAAATAGCTTCAGCGGGGCTCTACCACCTACTAAACTTCATCCAGGAACAGTATGTGCTTTCCCAGAATCTGGTTACGTGTAGGTTTTAATGGATCACACTCATGTATGTTAGTCCTTAGTAATGTATGGGATAAATTTACCTTATCATTATCTCTATGTTCTTCAGTTTCTCCGATTTCATAAAATGTTTTCCATTTATTAAGGTCCTGTAAAATGAAAAATTTATTAGATTTTTTACTCACACTCGATAACTTTTTTTTATCTATATAATATTTAATCCAGTGATTTGGTTTTGGTGTAAACTGGTTTCCTATTTCACGTGAACTGCGTGGATTATCTGAATTGACTTTGGCCAATATTTTATTATTCTAATCGTATTTTATATGTCTTTTTATGTCATAGGAGTCAAACTGGTGGATCACCTGATGTTAAGTGATCACCACCGTCCATACACACCAGCAACACCAGAGGAGCCGCAAGTGCGTTGCTAGCCTGTGTTGTTGGGGAAGGGGGAGGAAGGAAAGAGAGAAGGGGGAAGTGGGACTGCCGTGCTCTCACTGACCGAACGAAACGCAATAATTTAAACACTGTTACTTTACGTCGGTTTTCTGTGAGAGGATGGTACTACCACGGACGAGCCGATACATCCAAACGAGTTATAACTTCAGCGTGGCTCTAAAACCGTTATTTTAACTATATGAAAACCGTTTCAGATATATCCGATTTTAATCTGAACCAATATCACAGATTAAAATGAGTTCAGTGTGATATGTCTGGTAACATCTTGGTACAGGGTTATCTTTCGAATCCCTAATTATGACCGTAATACATTCATACCTTTAGATTCATTTCAAATAAGTCGGAGCTTTCTGGTTAAGGAAACATGATGATGAAAGTGTAATATAACGGTATGGCTTTTTCTTTTTTATATATCATAGGAGGCAAACAAACAGGTGGGTCACCTGATGTTAAGTGATCACCGTCATCCATAGACACTTGCAACATCAGGGGAGTCTATCTAACCTATAAATAAAGTATCGAATTCCAAACTTACATTCCAAACAATACCCCGGTCGTTAACTAAATTCATGCCGTATGTCTTCGGTTCTTTCTTTGTTGTCGACTCCGTGGTTGCCTTTTTTTCTCTCATCTGAATTTCGGGAAGTATAAAATTTTAATTATAATATTTAAGCATTATAACTAATTTTCAATAGCAAATGAATATTTTTAATTAATTATAGTCCGGTATAGTAAAGTTGTGGAGGTCCAGTACTTTGACCGGTGGAATAGTATTTCGATGTCCGCAGGTTCTAACCCTGGCATGTACAAATGGACCTCCGGACCAGAGTTTAAATCACCAATACTTCGTAGGTTGACATAATGATTATTACTTTCTTCGGGAAGAGGCCTATGGCCCTACAGTTAGTCACTTACAGTCTGATGATGATATGACGATAGTTCGTCCGGTAATTAATATTGGTTTTGCATGAATATTTAAAAATTATACCGTTCCTAAAGTAAGAGCTAAATTAGGCGGTAGAGCCACGCCGAAGCTATTATTGGTTTCAGCATGAATGGTTCCACTCACCCCGGGGTAGTACCATTCGACGCACAGAAAACCGACGTGAAGTAACAGTCCTTGCATTGTTGCATTTCGTTCGGTCAGTGAGAGCGCCGGAGACCTATCTCCCCTCCCCTCTCCTCTCCCTTCCTCTCTCATTTAACCCCTCACGCTTTCTCTTCACTTCCCCAAACACAGACTGGCAACGCACGTGCGACTCCTCTGGGGTTGCTAGTATCTATGGACGGCGGTGATCGCTTAACAACAGATGACCGGCATGTTCATTTGCCTCCTATATGATATAAAATATATATCTATATAAAAATGAGTAATCTCACAATGGAAGTCTTTCAAATCGGATCAGTAGTTCCTGAGATTGACACATTCAACCAAACAGACAAATAAAGCCTCCAGCTTTATAATGTTAGTATAGATATTGTTTATGTATGTAAGACTTACGGATTCATTTGGAGCTATCAGATATCTCACGTACTCCGGTAAACTGTTATAATGCAAGGCAGGTAACTTAGGCGCTTCTGGTAACGCCTGTGAAAATATAATTCTTCAAAAAAAGATAATCCATACTCAGAAGACGTGGTTACGTTAGCTTACACCTAATGTTAAATGGCCACAAGAAGGTGGTACAGCCACGCTGAAACTATTATTAGTTTAAGCATAAATGGATCGGCTCGTCCGGGGTAGTACCATCCTCTCACAGAAAACCGACGTGAAGTAACAGTGCTTGCATTGTTGCATTTCGTTCGGTCAGTGAGAGCACTGGAGACTCATTTCCCATCCTCTCCCCAGCCCTCTTCTCTCTCCTATTCATATCGCCCCTTTCCCCCATTCCCCAAAACACGGGCTGGCAACGCACTTGCGACTTCCCTGGTGTTGCTAGTGTCTATGGACGGCGGTGATCGCTTAACATCAGGTGACCTGCCGTTCATTTGCCTACTATATGACATAAAAAACTTAACAAAAATAGTAGGAATCTATAAAAGATATTCCGTACAAAAACTTGGACTAAGATCGGCTTTCATCTCATGCTAAGTTGTCACAAGATATACGCAGGTCCTATGTATAAAGATGTGGCGGAATATGGTTCCCCACGCCTACTAAAGATTTTGATGATCGGTTCAACCGATATGGAAGTTTGTATGCTTTAGCGCCATGTAGTGGCGAATCACAATAATGCAGCAAAATATTTCAATAATGGCTGGATGGTGCCACGGGTTTTTGCGAAGTCCGCCTGGTTAGCTATCACCGTCCAGTTGAAAATATGTCTTCAAGTTATTGTTAGTGTGTTGTACCTCTACACTTGAGAGCCAGTCTTCTCTAGGTTCGGCGTGTTTACCAGCTTAGACCACATTGACATTTAACATAACCGGTATACGCAAGTTCGAACCCCAACAAGGTTTTGAAGGTGGTAGAACCACGCTGAAGCTGTAACTGGTTTCAGCTCGAATGTGTCTGCTCATCCGAGGTACTACCACCCGATGCACAGAAAACCGTGTTAAAGTAACAGTCCTTATTATTGCGTTTCGTTCGGTCACATGCCCCTCTCTTCCTCCGCAGTCTTCCATCTCTCCCCTCCAATCTCCTTCCTCCACCCCCTATCCCACTAACACAGGCTGGCAACACACTTGTGATTCCTCTGGTGTTGCTGGTTATCTATGGACGATGGTGATCTCTTAACATCAATAAGACCTTTTTTTTACATGGGAAAATCCATACGGATACTCAACCTAGTCGGGCAGCTGAGGATGGGTTATGTCTGACTTGCACGGACTAAAACCCCATGGTGCCTTCACTCACCTACAGGCCGGGGAGCAGGTGCTGCCGACTGGCAATGCGTCTTCTCCCTGGCAGGTGACGGCCCCTCCTCAGAGGCCTCTTCGCAGTCGAGGGGTCAAGATTGTAGACTCCTCAGGGGAGGGCTTGAGTTACCCTCCCCGACGATCGTGAGAGGCGCATCGGCACAATGCGCTACAACCACAAGGGTCTGTGCAGAATAACTGCCAGGGCGACGGACGTGCCCGCGCCCATTCGCCGCAGGGCCTTTTTTACAGTGGCGTCAGGTCATTATTGACCCTGCGCCGCCGTGACCGTCGACCGCGGGAGGGGAGCTGGCTGGTTTGCTCCCTTTCCCTCTCCGCCGCCTACTTTGCGAGCATAACCGCCTCGAAGTAAGAGGCGACGGAATTCTTACCGGTCTCGCTCTCAACCATCCTACGAATGACGGCCGAGAGCGAGAGATCGGGTACTATGGCCGTGACGAGCTCACGGCGTGGCTTGTCCCAGGCAGCATACTTGGCAAAGGTGTGCTGTGCGGTATCTTCTGCGCAACCACAATGGTGGCACCCTGGCAGCGGCTCCCGGCCTATACGACACAGATAACTCCCGAAGCAACCGTGCCCCGAGAACACCTGTGTCAGGCGGAATTTCAGGGTGCCATGCCTCCTGGACAGCCATTCAGCCAGGACGGGCCGAATGGCTGCGACAATTGACACGCCGTAGTTTGGTCACTGCAGTCGTTGGGTCCACTGCTGGACCACCAGGACCTGGAGCAGCTGAGACCTCAGCGCCTCGAACTTCCGAGGCGCGAGTCTACGTCCCAGCTGCAGCGCCTCCACGCGTCGTTGATAGAGCGACGCTTGGGCTCTCGCTTCCAGGTCCCATGGTGGGGATCCGGCCGATATTAACAACACCTCCCTGTTCATTTATGATATGAAAAAAATAACATCATTTTTTTTTGGAAATCTAGTACTACTGTATGTGGCAAAAATATAGAACTGTGGAATTCTTGGAGTTTGAAACCGCAAATATATTTTATGCTGTCGTGGAGATTATACCCATAACTGTCTTCAGGAAGAGGCCTATGGCTAGCACTGGATATCTTACTGGCTGACGTGATAAACTTATTACAGAAACGCTATAACAGTTATCCGCAAATGTTTTGCGGTTTCTACAATATATGTGGTAGTTGGAATCTAGTTACAAACAAATTTTATCATAAGACTAGCTTCTAACTAACTAGCTTTCAAATTGGATCAGTAGTTCCTGAGTTTAGTGCGTTCAACGAAACAAACAAGTTATCCAGCTTTGTAATATTACTATGGATTATATATTACCTTTATCCTAAACGTATAATCTTGAGGAGTACTAACTTGCAGGAAGAGTAGAAACGTTGTTATCTGAAACGGTATATTTTTTTGATCAAATTGTTACTAACTCTAACTATGGTTTACGATTTTTCATGCACATAAAAATAGCGAAAGTAAAAAAAGGTGCGGACCGAGAGTCTGCAGAACAGAAGAAGGAAAAAAATCAGATATAGATATTTTTAATGGGCATAGTGGATCCTTTAAAGCGAAGATCACAATGAGTATTATTGACCATATTTCAAAGGAAGTTTCCTAAAGCATACACACGTCCATTCTCATATATATTGAGTGAAAGTTTAAAGAGTTGCAATATTTAAGGAAATGGTGGTTCATGGTCACATTTAACATATACAATATTAATATAAAAACAAATACTAATAGACAACAAAGAGAACCCTAGTTACAATTTGTTCAAAGATTTTAAAATGTATGGATAGAAAACCCTCAATTAACGAAAGTGAAGGTGAATCGTGAAGACGCATCCGGTGTGAATAACCTTAATACTAAGTAACGCGTAAACTATCGCTTTCAACGAATAATAAACCGAGGCACGGTTTGGCGGCGACACGCGGCGTGGATAGCGGGTGGGATGTGGTATCACGCACGCTGGCTCGTTTCGTAAACTAACCATTAGGAGTGTATATCTCTTTTGTTTTTCTCTAGATAATTCGGTTAAATATTAAGCACCCATTTATTTACTTGATTTAGATCGAGAAGCGAGTATTGAATAACGTATATGAATATTGCGTCTGACTAACCTTTCACACGGTATACACATAAGCGGCTATGCACACGTACACTTGATATAAAGTTTATTTGTTTTTAGTGGGACAGTATCAGAATTTTTTGTACTCTATATTCAACTACCCGCGACCTCGTCTGCGTGGATAAAAAACAGTTACTAATCAAATATGTGTGTATTAAGTCCATTGTCGTACTTACGTCACGTTGTCATTAAAATTACAATAACTTTTGTCAAGTCGATTTTAGTGAAATAAAGACTACATGATACTCCAAAATATGTTTTATGATTTTCTAAAAAGGTTTATTATAAACCCAGTACTTTAGCAGTGATGCGCGTCCAACAGACAGACAGACAAGCAGACAGACAATAATGACTGAAGTGTATTTTATTACTAACTCCTAGACGAAGGCAATAATTTTTTTTTATTGAAATTTAAAAAGTAGAGACACATTTGATTTACAGTCTCATTATATGTGTTGTGAGAAATGTAATTGTTTGTTGTTTTTGTTTCAATTTTATCATTTGCACATAATTTTGTTATTCATTAATTGATTAATATCTTACTTTACATACATAAATTTGGGTTAGGCATACAATAAAAGAATCATAAATATTGAAATAAATTAATTTAATTGTCATCGTAACTTCGCCTGTATATTTTTCGAAATATTCATGACGAAAAGTATTAGAAATTCTTCTCTAGGTTCAAAACTAACTCTATCAGAACTTAATTACTATCTAATTGTACGTTTAGAAACACGAAAAGGTAACAAATAGACGGTCTGAAACTCTTAACTGTAATAAAAACATGTATGCATTTCACACGCGATAGAAGTTAAAAAGCACAGCCCAATAGCATCTTATATTATTTAGAAAAGAAAACAGAATCCGTTCAGTTTTTTGAAGAGGAAAAAAAGAATACAAAATCAAAATGTGTATTTAATTTAACAAGCGTTATCCCGCCCTGATAATAAAAAAACCTTGACAAAATACCTAAACCTTCCGCATTAATCATTTTATCTACTGGTGAAAACCGTATGGAAATCCGTTTAGTAGTTTTTGAGTTTTTCGCGAAGAACCGACAGGTATGGCAGAGGACTTTGTTACAATTTGTAGTGATTCGTAATAGAATAGCAGTTCTCTCTCTCGCACATTATATGGTGTTTTAAAACAGAGCGAGACAGCAATAGATTCCTATTAAAACGTATCACTTCAAGCAGCTACGGTCTTCAATGCGTTAATTAATGGAACAAAATCTTACCGCTAAACACTTCATTGTTTGAAATCACTCGACATACTAAAATGTCCACATAATTACTACTATATTAAATATACTATTTAATTAACTTAATTTATAAGAACTGGTTTTTACTGTTACGGTAGATTAGTGTATATAACTAATAGCAGTTGTGCCCGCGGCTTCACTCTAGTTTTGTATGTGAATAATAATATAGACGCTTACCTAGTTAAATGTAGATAATAAATTTGTAAATATCAAAATGTAGAGTGCATAAGATTAAAAAAAAACAGGGTGGGTTAAACATCAGATATAAATGAAACTTTAATATCACAGGGATACAGTTTAATTCAATAAATACTATAAAAAGGCACGCGATGTTCCAAGGCGGTCACCCATCCAAGTACTGACCGCGCCCGACGTTGCTTAACTTCGGTGACCTGAAAATAACCACTGTTTTCAACACTACCAGACAGTGTTTATCCCCTAGTGGGACATTACTAAATCGTCACACAAAATGTTAAAAACCCTGCCATAAGAATTTTCACTAGAAATTGGGTATTTTTTTTTAATTAAAAGTACATTTATTGATTTACTCGTAGTCGCCCAGGGTTTTGTCTGCATTCATATCTCTTATAGGACATGTAAAGCAATTAATTATTTTTGAAAAAAAAAAAATGTTAAGTACAACTATTAATAGATTTAAGCACAAAAATTACGAATTTTCATATATCGTTTCACCCCCTTTTTCACCACTTTAGGAGTTGAATTTACAAAAACCATGCTTTAGTGATCACCAACAGCATAAATAGAACTCTTAATATTCAGGACTCTAAACGTACCACTAAGGGCTGTGCTTATGTTAGTTATCTATACTAATGTTATAAAACTGAAGAGTTTGTTTGGGCGCGCTAATCTCAGAAACTATTAGTTTGATTTGGAAAATTACTTCAGTGTTAGATAGCTCATTTACCGAAGAGAACTATAGACTATTTATCATCACGCTAAGACCTTGGGGGTGTAAGGGGTGTCGAACAACATCATAAGACTTGAGACACGCAAGCCAACCTCACCTGCACGTGGTGCACCCTGCTGAATAATGAACGAGGCAATGGCGTAAACGGGGTGGTAGGGTTTTACAGCCCGACTGGGTCACAACCACCATGTATATGGCGAAAAAGCCCGTAATAGTGATTCGCTTCTGCGGGTCGCGTTTCGGGATCAGCCTGTGCATATCCAGCTTATTACAGGCCGGCATGATAGTGGCGACCGGCGATGGACAGTGTGTCAATCGGTGGTCGCTATTATTTTTGGATTGTACTGTCCTTACCATCAGGCATAGTGCAGTCACTTTGCCGTGCTACAATAAAAAAAAAACACCAATAGGAACGGAGCATCAATGAAGAATGTTTCGGTATCGTTTTTCTTCCTTTTCAGAGCTTCGGACGAAGTCAAGGGCAGAAAATAGTTTTATAGATATAAGGTATTCAACTCCAAATTAGCCTCTTTCACTCGGGTCCCTTTCCATTTAACTAAAAGATTTTTTATCCTTTCCTACTCTAAATCAAAATCAAGAATACTTTATTTAATCCAGGCCCTGAGAAGGCGCTTATGGGTGTCAAAGTTACCACCGAATCGGATATACAACCCAGGAATCTATAACAAATGCTTCATCGGACTTTTGTCAACATTTTCAACCACTTCCAATACATTTCAACCGCTGAGCATTACTGCTTTATACTTGTACTGTTACTATTAATTGTTATTTTATCGTCTTATAATTACTTAAGTAGCAGTTAATAGGTTAGTTAGTACCTATAAATTCTTTCGACAATCAGGTACTTATGTGAAAATTATTATTGAAATTTTTAATCTATACCAATATTATAAAGAGGTAAAGTTTGTAAGTTTGTGACGTTGTAGAGAGTAATCTCAGTAACTACTGGTCCGATTTGAAAAATTCTTTCAATGTACATAGCTCATTTATCGAGGATGGTTATAGATTATGTATCATCACGCTAAGATCAATAGGAGTGCAGCACCAATGAGGAATATTTAAAATAGGTGTTTTTTCTCCTCTTGAGAGCTTTCGCTGCGTTTTAGCGTTAGTCCAAAATAACTATTACTACGCGGACGAAGTCACGAGCAGAGGCTAGTATACTTATATACTTACTACCATTATAAAAGAGTCGTGGTGTATGAATGATTTGATCGGTAGAAGATCAATCTGATGTCCGCAGGTGTGAGTCCAGACACGATTTTTTCGAAATTTTCATATAATATCTAAGTACCTGGGCGACTGAGCCTAGCTCGGTTCTTTAAAAAAACATTTTTAAATTAAAATAAACTGTAGGTTTGCTTTATAAAATTAACATTTTTTCACAAAAAAAACAAAAAAATGTAATACTAGCTGGCCTGTGCAACTTCGTTTGCACCAAATAGGTTATTACCGGTTTCAAATCGCGATGGTAAAATAGGGGTTGATTGTAAAGGGTTGAAAATTCAGGGTTATATGTATTTACTAATGCTGTATCATAAAAGAAATAATCTTAAATTGAAAAAAAAAATCAGGGGTGGATTACCCTTAACATTTAGGGGGATGAAAAATAGAAGTTGTCCGATTCTCATACCTACCCAATATGCACACAAAATTTCATGAGAATCGGGAAAGCCGTTTCGGAGGAGTTTAACCACAAACACCGCGACACGAGAATTTTATATATTAGAGATCTTCTGCCGTCACTCGGATTTGAACTGGGGTTACACGGATTTTTGAAGCAACCGATTTCCTTCTGAACTTATTTTGTTTTTACAGCCCCGGCGAAATTTACCTTCATAAGCAAGCTATATTTTGCCATTGCCTGAAAACTCAGTTAAAAAAGTTCTCTATGTATAATCTATCTAGATTGATTTATCGTCCCTGAAACTACCTACATCCTAAGTTTCATGGAAATAGATGACGCCGTTTCAGAGATCCTGAATATATAAAAATATACAAGAAGGTATTAGATTTAAATTGGTAACAGTATCGGTTGACGGTGAAGGAAGCATCATGAGGAAACCTGAACCTGAGAAATATTCTTACAGTACCACTGTATATGGGAACAATATAGAATTATGGATTTCTTGGAGCTTGAAATCGCCAACACTATCACCTGGTGTGGTGACTATGCTTCCTTCGGGGAAGATACAAGATACATAATACATGAGTTCGTGAGGTACACTTGTTGACACATGTATGTTCTTCACTAATTCTTAGAGCCAAGCTGAAGTTATGACTGGTTTCAGCATGAATGTGTCGGCTCGCCCCTGGTACTACCACCCAACATACAGAAACACCGACGTAAAGTAACAGTGCTTGCATTGTTGCGTTTCGTTTGGTCAGTGAGAGCGACGGAAGACCACCTCCTCCCTTTCCCTTCCCTACCTTTCCCTTCCCACCAACATAAGCTGGCAACGCACTAGCGACTCCTCTGGTTTTGCTGGTGTCTATGGACGGCGGTGATCACTTAACATCAGGCGACCTGCCTGTTCGTTTGCCACCTATGATATAAAGAAAAAATATAGATTCGCGGAGTGGCATCAAAGAGAACAGCTACAAGCCGCGGTTCAGCCACTTTGGCACCCTTGAGCTTGTTACCAAGCGGAGTGCCGTTAGCGCTCGCCTTAGTAGTCTGGTGAAGCTTTGAAGGCCCTTTAGACAAATTGCGTTAGCGTTAGCTACTCTCACCCTAACTGGATTAGGGAAGATGGATCGGGGGGGCCATCATCCCATTGCACTGGTCTGGCGGACGGAGGAGACGGCCGGTGTGTACTCGGTTGTCTCCTAACAAGACGGGGCCTGGCGGCGCTTTTGCTGCTGGGCCAACCGCTTGGGCGGCACGATGAAGTCTGTAGAGATCTCGTGCCGCCCCAACTATAACGGAAAACGTACACCGTGGGGTCTTAGTCCGTGCGAGCCAGACATAAAACATCCCCTCCCCCGGGAGGGTGGCGTATCCATAAAGAATTTTCCCACGTTAAAAAAGTATATAATTAAACGACAGTGTCTAAGTTCATAATCGGATATTTAATTTAAAAATAATATCTACTAATTTAATTGATTAATTTTGACTATCTTACATTAGTATTATTAAGCGATTTAACATAATCATTTTTCTTATCAATTGGTACCACTTTAAAGTCATTCTCCAATTCATCTATAAAAAATCTCGTTTGATTTGCATCCAGCCTTCCATTCTTCAAGTTATCTTCTTTTATATTCTCCTTGTCTTCTTTCATCTGCCATCTACCTGTTCTTCTCTTGTTTATAGCGTTTGTGTGGATATGACCTTGATAAATGACACTCGCTACTGGATTCTCTCGCTTATTAGATACTGGATAGGGTTGTTGGTAGGCATATACGAATGGTATACTTACGTGAGTATCGTTCGGTTCTACTTGATTAAAAGGGTGTCCTAAATTATTTATTGTTTCTTTTAAATGGTGTATGTCGTATTCTTTCTGCTTTTTACTTTCTTCTTCATGTTTCGGTATTATTAAGTTAATGTTATCTGTTAATTTCCGCAGAAATGCTTGTAATATTTCTGTATTCCTATCGATCTTCTTCAAAATTTCGTTGGTTAAGTTACCATTTTTCTCTATGTTTTTGATCATTTTCGTCTTCTGTTCAATTAATTGCCTCTCTATTTGTTTTGTTGATTCTGTTGTGGTTGGGATTGATGTTGTAGTTGGCGTTGAGATCCTTAAAAGTTTTGTTGTTGTTGATAGAGATGCTGTGGTTAAGGTTTTTGTAGTCGTCAAAGGAATAACAACAGATTTATCGTATGACTGTAATAAAGATGCTATAGCTAATTTATTTACTTCTTCCTTGGTCAATCTCAACAGTTTCGGTGGATCAAGTGGTAAAACTACGTCAACATATTGATCTTGAGTGACATTTTCAAAATCGGACTCTGAAGCCAAAGCCATATTGTCTAATTTCTCCTTTTCTTTATTCAAATGTTGAAGCTGTTCATTTATTCTATCTTTGTGTTGTTTCAAAAGGGAATTTACTTTCTCCCTTTGTCTCATCATTTGATTTATGACTGGTGATTGTGTAGAAGGTTCCGCTTTAATTGAATTGTCGGTTTTGTTCAACTTTACAATTTTTGATATCTCAGAAACATTAACTAAAGACGAATAGAGCAATCCATTTTTATTATAGCTCTTATTGATGCTCGTGTGTATTTCTTTAAATCCAGAGTTCATGTCTGTTAGATTTTTGGGCATGATTTTAACCGTGACTTTATAGTTTGTTTTACCGCTCTGCGGCGCTATTGCATTGACGATTTCTTCGACTTTAGGAAGTGAGATATTTGTTACACTTGTTGTTTGTTGCGTTGTAGATTTTGTAACAGTAGATTTAGGAATAAGGTGGTCATAATTGTTGAAAATCAAAGGGTAGTTTGGTGAACTATCTTCTTCTTTCGATCTGGGGATTTCGTCCATAAATATGTGAGGGTATTTAGACATAAGTACATTATGACTGGATTTTCCACCGAATGTGTTTGTTATGAAAGGATGCTCCGGTTGTTCCTCGTAAATATAAGGAGATATAAAGTCGTAGTGGTCCTCTACGATTTTGTCTTGGTCGATTTCGGGCGTTACCACTTCTCTAACTATGGCTCTATCGGCGAGCAAGTTTTCACCTGATACAACGAATATTTCTTCCTCTGAATGTCTTCGTAGTTTTGGCCTAGCGTCAGTAGCTATGATCCTAATTTTGTTAACTTGTCTTTTATTCCTTTTCTTATTTAAAAATATAAGTTTAGTCGCCATTGCCTTTGTATTTAAGTAACGATTTATTTTCCTTTTACTTTTTAAGCTCGATATTCTGTTAACATTTATAGATCTTTTCTTCCTATGTATTAAGTTAGCGAGCCCAAATATCTCTGACGGTTTTAGACTTTTGTTGAAAATATCTTCATCATCTATCAAAGTATTTTTAGTAATTTTATCATCGTTTTTAGTAAATCTTGTAGTATCTGCATCTTTTACTTTGTTTGATTTACTTTTAAATATATCTTCATAGTTTTGATATGGAAGAAAGTTGCTGTTATATATGATTTTGTATTCATTTGAATGATGATCATCTCCGAATCTATTGTCAACTGATCGACGAAAAACTGCATGCCCGATGGGTGCATTATCACCTTCATCATATTTTTCTTTTGGAAGCTCGTCTTTCTCAATATCATTAGGAGTATCAGTTTGGTCATACGTCTGATGATAAGTTTGAATTATATTTTCTAAACCTGTGAAGAGCTTCATCGCTTCTTTATCAGGCGGTGCATCAACGTACTGATTGAAACCGATAGAGAAACCACTGCCATCGATATCTTTGACGAAAAACTTTAATTTTCCCATATCATTATAAGTGTTGTAATTCTGCGTCTCTTCACTATCATCAGTATTCAAGGGCTTCTGCACCCGTTCCGGTATACCATTCAAACTCATCACTTTGTCATAATTAACATCTATCTTGCTCAACTCAGCTGAATTTATTGCTTTTGTTACCGCTAAAAATTTAGGTCCATATTTTTTATTAAATGTATCTGAAGATTTATCAACCATATATGTTAAGGATTCATGTATAGGTAATAATTTACCTATAGGATCTACATGTCTGTGAATCACAGCATCAAACGGTAGTGATATTTTATTTATTAATCTATCTTTACTTTTATGATTAAGTGGATCCTGTATTCTCTTTTTGATATGTAAATGTGTAAGTTTTTTCTTACTCTCTTCTGGGTTTGAGTGTATTGCTTTTTGAATTTTCTCTATGAGATTTCTTATCAGCTTTTTCTTCTTCTCGCCTTTAGCTCCTTTACTATCGAAATGTGTCTCTATTTCTACAAATAACTCATCATCATCTTTCTTAATTGGTACCTTAGATTTCTGTAATAGATCTTCTGCCTTACCATCTTCGTTATCATAACGTATTTTAATATGTCGTTTTATTCGTTTCATTTCTTGTTTCACTTGCGACATTTCTTCGTAGTTTTTGTTATATTTAATGTATTCTTGTATGAATTTGTTTATATCTCTATTTTGTTTTTCTTTATCCGTAGTTTTATGTTCATAATATTTGTGTATTTTTTCTTTAGGTATATTATTCGTATTTTCAGTTTTCATTGGCATGTTAGTAGTTTCTTCCTCATCCATTCGACCAAATTTGATTGATCTACCGTTATATATCAATTTAATTAATCCTTTGACATTCTCATTGGAATCACTGAAAAATAACAATTTAATGATATTATAGAAATACATACAATTATTTAACGTAAATGGACTACTTTTTTTCATCATCAGGCAGTTTTCAATGAAGTTAATCTGATTTATTGTATAATGAAGAAGAGCCTCGTGGATGTTTTTATAAACTTAAGTGTCAAATAAAGGACTGCATTAGTTCGTACTCAAATTACAAACAAAGTGTAGTTCATTTGAACAAGAATTTTTGATACAGTAATATTTTGAATAGTTGTGATAACAAGCGAAAAAATATTTAAAGAAATTACACCAATTAATTTTTTGTTTCCAAGTTCATTGCAATTAATTGGACATGTACATCATCGTGTCGATTAAATCTATCTTTATATATTACTGTTGGTGTGTTTTGTCATTTTTTCAAAAATGTCTGGTGTAATCCTATTAAATGATGCATAAGTCTGAAATGACGATGTGACGAAATGAATATTTGAAACGATAGTGCCTCAGATACTAGCATATTCAAGACACCGATTGATGTAGATCCTTGTGAATGAGCCAGAGCCAAGAAAAGGTATCGTGATGAAACCATATAATTATGCATAGCATAGCAGAAACGAAAAAAAGTAGTGATACTTGTTCATATTGAACCTAATTGGACTTTTAGTATACACTCACTAAAAGTCCAATTAGGTTGTAAAGTTATAGGCGACTAAAGAACATCCATATTTGAAATTTGGATTGAATTTTTTGGAATTAGTTTTTTCAATAGTGAACAAATTTACAATATAATATTGAATACAGCGATTTATAGAGAAGATTAATTGATTTTTTTGAAAATAAATTTTAGTAAATTGGACTTTCTTTTTTAAATTTTCTTTTAAATCTAAACACAGCTTAAAATATACGTAAAATATACTAGAACTTTTAAAAGGAGTACTGGATTAGTAGAAGAGATAGATCGATTCATGTTCACACATGACGCATTGCGCTGAGGTCTGGCGCTTGTCTAAGTGGACTTAGTTGCTAAATATTGCATTAAACTGCCTCAATATTAATATGTATTAAAACATTTTTCGTTGTCGGCTTTACGTGAAATTCCGCCCCCTTTTTCTAATCTTGCGTTAATAGCTACAAACCCTTTGTTAAAAATATGTCGCGTAGCATTTGCATGTATTCCGACGACTACATTTGAGATTTCGTATCCCGAGGCTTAGCGTGTTTACCATCTTAGATAACCATTAGTTTGGTCAAGAGTAAAAACCTATAAAGTACCTTCCGCTGTATTTTTCTAAGGTAAGAATTAGTTTTACTCACGTTTCTGGTTTGTTGGGCAGATGGACAGGGAGTGATGTTATATCTATAAGTGTCTTGATTATTACTTTTGGACCTAAAACAATTTTATTATTGGAGGTATTTGAATTTAGTAATATAAATTATCTGTTTTTTGTCTGAGGTAAATCTAAAACGGATTTTTTGATTTTGATAAAATTTTCACAGGCAGGTGGAGAACTTTGTACAGTATATACCACGTTAACACTTGGTTAGTCGTTTACAATATTCTAAGAGATGATGGTTCATGGTCACATTTCATATATAAAATAATATATTAAAACAATTACCAATATATAGCAAAGAGAACCTTTTTTTTTTATACGTGCGGAAATCCCTTATGGATATCCACCCTCCCGGGAGAGAGGGTGGTTATGTCCGACTCGCAAATACTAAAACCCCACGGTGTACGTCTTCCGCTATGGTTGGGGCGGCACGAGATCTCTATAGACTTCATCGTGCCGCCCCAGCGGTGTGGCCCAGCAGCAGAAGTGCCGCCGCCGGGCCTTCGTCTTGTAAGGAGACAGCCGGGTACACACCAGCCGTCTCCTTCTCGTCCGCCGGACCTGTGCAATGGGAAGATGGTGCCCAGACCCACCTCCCCTAGGTCCAGCTACGGTGGCAGGAGAAGGCGCGTGAACTGGCGCCTCCTCCTACCGGTTCTTCTTTGGCGGAGAGAGCCGCTTAGAGGGTCCTCCTCGCGAACCCTCTTCGCCGCCTCCTTCTGCGAGACGACCTCCTCGCAGAAAAAAGCAACAACGTTCCATACATTCTCGCTGCCGAGCATGGCTAGCAAAGAGAACCTAAGTTAAAGTTTGTTCTAAGACTTTCAAAAATATAAACACAAACGCAATAAGCCTAGGTGCAATGACCGGTGCCGAAAGCTGCAAAGGGCGACCCGGAATTAATAATTTTTGATGATAACGCTAGTAATAATATCAAAAGTGTTTATGCCTTTCTTACATTCATTTTCAATGCGAAAGTGAAGTCACTTGACATACTGCTTTAATATAGTTGCGTAGAGTTGTGCATAATTTTTGTATTTTTCTATATAATTCGGTTGAAACTTAAACACCTATTTTTTTATTGACTTAGAACGAGAATCGAGTATCTTATCTTCGATAGATATTGCTACTGTCTAACCTTTCACCTGATATGGGTTATGCATCAATACGCTTTACTATCGTGACTATAACAGTGATAAATTTCAACAAAGTTATCTCAAAGTCATATGTAGGGGTTAAATGCAATGGTAATTTTGGAATTCTGAATAATTGTAATACATACGAGTGTGATTTTGTTTGTTTGTTCCTTTGTTACGCTATAACCTGTGATTGTGAAATTGCATACATATTTCTAGAGGGATATAAATGACATAAGGTACTTATCCAGATAAAAGTACTGGTCCTAAGAGACAGGACAAATCTCCACAATATGAACAAACTCTTTAGCAAAAGCTAGTTGATCAATAGTTTCCTTGTTTTTAAGCCAACCAAATAAATATGAAATCTTTTCTGTCTGCTCTCTACCTCAATAAATTGGGAATATAGGATTTCAAGAGAGACATGAGTGGTACAGAAACGATATGGGGTATCTTTCGCCTAGAAAAAAAGTTTAGTAGGTGGCAGAGTTTCAGCATAAATGGGTCGGTTTAACCGAGGTAGCACCACCAGCTCGCAGAAAACCGACGTGAAGTAACAGTGCTTGCATTGTTGCGTTTAATTCCCCTGGTGTTACAAGTTTCTATGGACGGTGGTGATCACTTAACATCATAAAAGAAAAGTTTTGTTTCTAAATGATAAGCCGAAATTACGCTAATGCCACCCAAGTTGTAGCCTGTAACTAGTTAAGAAGTAAAAGGTAATCGAGATTGGACATTTCTTTCTCATTAAACAACACCTTGATTTACTTCATTGACAATGTACTTAAAATAGTTTTCACCACTTTCTTTATGCATGGTACTGTGCTGATATTGGAATTGGATGGATGATTTGGTAATAATGAGTTTATGGGACAATTTCATATTTCCTATGTTACTGATCATGCGTTCAGGAGTCTACTAAACCGTCTAGAAATTTTCATAATTTAATTATTGTTTTAGCAGCCAGTATATATTTGAGCTGAATAAATTGTATTTCTGGTACAACCTTTTAGAGCATCATTTTTCCTTCCATTATCTTTCACTTTCCTTGTAACATCTACGACTTGATCTCTTAGTTCTTTACAGTTAATTATCTCGTTAAAAACCTTTTGATCTTCAATGGATAAAACTGGTTTTGGATTTTCTACTTCCTTTGATACTTGCGTAGTGGTTTCAACTGTAATTATTTTTTATTTTAGTATGTTAAACACATCGCTTGTGTCTTTCGTAGAAAGTATTACTCTTATATACATTACGTACAAGGTATAGCTGATCGTAATGTAATTTTATAATACTTTATAGATTTTATCTCATCTAATTTCAAATTATTATGCAATCTAAGATATTAAACAGGGAACCTAGAAAGAGACGACTCTCCAGCGTAGCTTCTGGAATACTCTCATTGGTGTTTGGCGATAGGCTTCCAACTTGAAGGATGTACTTAGTTAATATTATTAATTGATATTGCCTCACTGAATGTGTTCTACCGTCTGTATCATGGTGAATGTTCTGAAGAGTTATTCAATGTAATTCCTCTCCTTTTTATATCCAAACCACGCGTGCTAGTCTTCAGAGCCACAGTTTTACAGTAAATCCTATCTGGGCACGAATTAAAAAGTTCGCAACATTCTATCTTTGCCGTACCGTAAAGCGGTAAAACAATCTCCCGGCTAGTATGTTTACTCCTTTCTATAATATGGGGCCATTCAAGAGTAACGTGAAGAGGCTTTTACGTAGGTCGGCATGATAGTGGCGATCGACGAAGTATGACGTATCTCTCGGCAGTCGCCGATATTTTTGGATTGCACTGTGCTTACCATCAATTATAGTGCAGTCATTTTGCCATGCTACAATAAAAAAGCGGATTTGAAAAAACTTTACTACCGTGCTTTGACTTTGTCACGATATTTTCCTCCACCAAAGGCTTTGACTCGACTACAAGGATACAAAGATACGTCAATCGACGCGATGTCTAAACTCGCTGTCAATTAAGCCATCACCGCTTCAGAAGCCGACGTATGTTTATTTAAATCATGAGTATAGATATTTCTATTTTATTGTTTAAGATATTTCTAGTTTACCTTTTGTTTTGTCACTCCTAGAAAATATGGCGTGCACTCTATCATATACTTCGTTAAAATCCATATGTCCTATTAAGCCTCGTAGAAGAACTTTATGAATATCAGAATGTAATAAGTCCTCTATTTGTTCTTTGTCTTCTCTTGTATTTGTTTTGTCTTCTATAATTATAAATAGTTTTAGTTTATTTTTATTTTGTTTAATATCCTATCAGTAACAGTTATTATTTACAGCTATTTAGTCATCATTGTTAGAAAAATATGAAATCAGATGATGTGAATCTAAGTTGTGTCTGCGGTTAATTAGGTTTGCCAATAATTTAAACTATGTAATTATTTCTATGATTGATTTTATAATTACCTTATCTTTAGTTGGTGATATGGTTAATTTATATTTGAAGTATTGTAGAAGGCTTTAGAAACGAAATACTAGAGTTGAACAGCAAAACCTTTTTGAATATGTCTTCGCTCTTCTTGAAATTTCAATTACCTACGTTGCTGAAATGATTTACATACCTTTATTACTCTCTACAGATATTTCAGATTCATTTTGACTTCTATTTGTGCTAGCATTCCCCGCATCAAGTTCATCCAGCAGTGTTGCTAGACGATTCGTCAATATGCTTTTCATCTGCGGATTTTTAATATGAAAGAGGAAGTTTTTGGTTTCTGTAAGATTGTATAAGATATTATTAAAATCTAAGTTTATAAAAGTGCTGATTGTTTTTGTGGATTCGAAAATAACAGCTTGAGTACACAACAGATTTATAAATGTGAAAATGTTACGTATACTAGCACATCTTAATGCTCCACTGTAATTCATTGCAAGCTGCAACAGCTTCTAATAAAAATAAAATATCCATTACAGAACGACAACAATTAATGGACTTAAAAACGTTGATTAAACAATGCGAATTTGTAACTTTTTTCTATCTAACAAAGTTGATTAGATAAAGAGGCCAATAGCTTACTGCAGAAGCTATGAGAACTTACCAAATAAAATACTAAAACTGACAAATAACCTCCTTGATGTGATTACCTTTGGCAAAGACGCGGCTAATAAAAAAGGTATATTGATGTAAATAGAAACTATAAGATTACGAATGAGCATATGAGAAGAAAAAAGAGAAGTTTGAAAATAGCACTAGTGACAAAGAGGTTGAGAAGTAATAGGTTAGAGTCGTATGAACATGTCATGAAGAAAGGTGAATCTCATATACTTAGAAAAGTATTAAGTATAAAGTTCGACAGATATAGTAGTATAGAAAAAAGAAGAGTATATGTATGTATGTAACATAGGAGAGAGGAAACAGAAATTATATTTCTTCCACTCTGCTTAGTTCGACATGGGTAAGAAGGTGACGATGATATGCATCTGGTTAATACAGATGTCAAAAGAATTCATACCTAAAGATCGCTTACTTCGATAAACGTCTTCATAATTCTCATTCTCCTTGTAAGTCTCCGGTCTGAATGTAATAAATTCTTCATCACGTCTATGACTTATAATCGTATCTGAACTCTTGAGAGGGATGCCTAGAAATAATTAAATTGTTATTCATCGTGGCGACTTACCAGTTTTTTTATTGTCGATGTGATACATCGATTAGTGTGGCGTCACGGCAAACGGTACGCTTTATTATATATTATATGCCGTCACACCTCCTCTATGATATCGTTCTAGACTCTCTTGTGTGTGTGCACGCAATTCATTTATTATTAACTTTTGCGATCACCGCTGTCCATAGACACTAGCAATACCAGGGAGTCGCAAGTGCGTTGCCAGCCTGTGTTTGGGAAGAATAGGGGGATGGAGAGCGAGGTGATCCTGTTACTTCATACACATTCCTGTTGGCAAGTACTGTTACTTCACGTTGGTTTTCTGTTAGAAGGTAGTACTACCCCGGGTGAGCCGACCCATATATGCAGAAACTAGTAATAACTTCAGCGTGTACTCAACCATCTAAAACTATGTTAAATGAAGGAAGATCGAAAAAGGCTTAGAAAGCTTTTGAACTATATTTTTCAGAACAAAGTGGTTTTAAGTTCACATTAGATTTATAGCTTAAAAAATATCAGCATTAAATAAAAATACCTTACTAATTTATACTAATATTATGAAGAGGTAAAGTTGTACCACAGTGGCCGGATCTCTCGGGCTGTAGCCTTAGATGGAACAACGCCAATCTTACTAAGCTAAATATACGAGTATATACCAATTAGTAAAGCACACATTTGTACCAGGATTTGTGCTACGCTAAACTAACTATAGATAATAATAAGGAAACACTGTATGTATGTGCAAACGTGTAGGGACGATCTTTGTTGTGTGCTTAAGTGTGTGACAATTTTCAGTGTCACCGTATCGCACATAACAGCGTGCTTAGAGCACCACTCCGGGTGACCTAATCTAGACTTAAGCCGTTGCCGAGGCAATATCTATGTTTATTATTTAGCACGATGATTTACAAGGAGTTTATACCTCTCTTATTCGTCAATAGACTATCGATATCGATAAAAATATTGGTAAGAATTATCGTGAATGTAAGCGCAATGGCGAGCAGAGTAACGCAGAAGACTCTGTAGAATATTCCATCGTAGTCGCAACTCGTCATGTGGATTGTACAGATGCAGTAGTCAACTGAAATGCAAAATTATATTATAACTAGCTTCTGCCCGCGACTTCATCCACGTGGAATAGTTATTTTAGTCTATGCCTAACATGCATCGGAAGCTCTCAAAAGGGAAAATATAAGATTTAAAAGCATTCTTCATTAGTTCTCCGCTCTTATTGGTCTTAGCGTGATTGTATATAACCTTCCTCGATAAATGAGCGATCTAGCTATATAGGAATTTTTCAAATCAGACTAGTAGTCTCTGAGATTAGTGTGTTTCAAGTAAACAAATGTGAGTAAGTTAGCTTTGTGATCTGTGCCTAATGTTATAAAGAGGCTTCTGAGTTTGTGACGTTGTAGGGGGTAATCTCAGGGAATATTAGTCCGATTTGAATAATTCTTTCAGTGTTATATAGCTCATTTATCGAGAATGGTTATAGGCTAACATTATCACGTTAAAACTAATAGGAGCGGAGCACCAATGAAAAATGTTTAAAAATCATGGTTTATTTTCCTCTTGAGAGCTTCTGCTGCATATTAGCGTTAGCTCAAAGTAAGTATTCCACGCGAACGAATTGCGGACAGAGGGTAGTAATATTATAAAGAGGTATATATAGTTTGGGAGTTTGTGGCGTTGTAGGGGGTAATCTCAGCAAATACAAGTCCGATTTGAAAAATTCTTTCAGTGTTATATAGCTCATTTATCGAGGAACGTTATAGGCTAAGACCGATAGGAGCGAAGCACTAATGAAGAATATTTATAAATCGGGATTTTTTTCCTCTTGAAAGTTGCGCTACGTGTTAGCGTTAGCCCACAGTAACTATTCAATGCAAAGTCGCTGGCAGAGGCTAGTATTAGTATAAATACGAAACTTTACAAAGAAATTATCTAAGTCATAGTGAAAACAGTATTCAAATCCGTTGCGCAGTTTGAAAGAAATAAACACACGTATAATTAGTTTGAATTAAATTCTTACAGAAATAATGTACATACCTAAAACTCTTGAGTATCAAATGGCGATGAATTCAAAAACCTCTGTTTCGTAAACATCGTACAACGCAATTTTTTTTACTCAATTTTCTTAACTAAATGTTTTATAAAAATAGTAGGAGTTTTCAATGAAAATGTAAACACATTTTTTACGGTTTCAATATTTGTAAACAGTTTAAGCGCTATGGAATAGAGATAAGGTGCAGTCGATAAAATAAGGAACGATGAAGATAATTTAAAATATTATTGAAGTTGTACATCTTTTGGCGCGTTAGGGAAAAATGATGAGAGTATATTTTTAAAATGCGCGCAAACGCCGTCATGAAAACCCGACACCCTGAAGTTAGCTATAGTCAACATTTTGTTTCTTCGTATTTGTTGTTTGTATTAAAACTTTCAGTGTATTAAATACCTTTTTCTATTGTTAGTGTCGTTTTTTCTACAAACGTAGAATAAGGCGAAAGATAAAATTTTTGGAGAGATTTTTGTCTTGTTACGCCAAAATGAGTATAACTTCTAACGCGTGTACATACACACTTTTTGTTTTGTTTATAGTTCGTAAACATAGCAATACATTATGTATATATACTAAAAATAACAATTTTATAATTAATTTACAATTAAATAATTATATTTATAAATATCCACAGCCAGCTCCAACAGTTAATAAAATTTCAATAAAATAGATTTAACATCAATATGAGAAATTTAACAGAGGAAGAAAGAAAATACTAAAGCCAATTAATAATATAAAATTCTACTTTTGGTATATTCTTATACAGCGTGACAGTTTAAAGAGTGACAACCTTGAATCCTGTGATTGTTCATGGTCACAATTAACATATAAAATAATAATAATAAATTGAGAACAAACATTAATAAACAACAAAGAGAACCTAAGTTAAAGTTTGTTCTAATACTCTCAGAAGTATGGGTACAATCTTAAATAAACCTAGTTTGAATGATCGGTGACAAGATCTGCGAATGGCATCCTGAAAGCTTATAACCTTCGTTAACACAGCAATCCATAAATCAATTTGTTTGTTCAAACTTCTAAATATTACCTTTTGTTAGTTATTTGTCTTCACTTTAACTTTTACTACACCCGACGGTTATTGACTTTGTGCTTTAACAAAGACGGCTAGAAGACTGAGTATATTTTTGCTATTTTTTAAATAATTAGGTCAAAAATTAAGTACCTACTATTTTGATTTAGAACGAGTATCAAGTACTGAGTATCCTGTAATAATATTGCTATCAAGTAACCAGTCAACCAGTATATCTTTACCGCCGTTTTAAAATTTATTTATTTTACACAATCTCGTCTACTGTCAAATGACGATGCGGTTTAATAAATGTATTATATTAAATGTATCTATAAATCGAGACAATATATTAAATTAGACTATTGTAACTATTATAAGAATATTTTAACTTTACTTAATATTAAATTGCTGATTACTTTATTCGTTACCCCGAACTTGCGGTTATATTCAGAGCGGTCAAGGAAATTGCCGAGAACTATAATATGTTAGTTTTTATTTATTATAGTTATACTTAAATATGAGGTCGTTACCTATGAAATTGCCGTTTTGTATGAAAAATTTGAAACGAATTTTTTTCATGTATTTTTTATTTGTATTAATCGAAGTAGTCACCCATGCAGTCAGTGCGTCTTTGCCAACACAGTGGCAGATAATTGATGCCCTTCTTAAAGAAATTAGCTGGACGGGAGGCAACAAATTTTTCAAAGGCATTTTGTACTATCTCTCGGGTATTGAATTTTTTTCCCGCCAAGGAGTTATCCAAATTCTGGAAAAAGTAGTAGTCTGTAGGTGCAAGGTCTGGTGAGTAGGACGGATGACGGAGAACTTCCAACCCCAGTTCTTGCAACTTGGAGACCGTCTGTTGTGTAGTATGAGGTCGCGCGTTGTCGTACAGGAGCAGCGGAGACGAGCGATTGACCAACCGCTGTTAAAGATATGCCAGCTTCTCGATTATTGTGTTTAGTTCTTCATAGTACACACATCTGCAGTAATGCGCACCCCATTTGGCAAGAAGCTGTGATGAATCACACAGACGCTAGACCACCAAACAGTGACTATCACTTTTCTAGGGGTAAGTTTTCGTTTAGGGCATTGTTTAGGTACTGATCCAGAATCCAACCAACTTGCTGAGCGCTTGCGGTTATCAAACAGAATCCATTTTTCATCGCAGGTAACAACGCGGTTCAAAATTGCTTCATTTGTGTGTTTGTTGAGCAGTGCAAGGCAAGTCTCGACGCGTACTTCGCGCTGGCGATCATTGAGTTCGTGGGGCATTCATTTGTCAAGCTTTCTTACCTTACCAATTTGACGCAAATGGACCAATATTGTTTTGACGCTAACGTCAAAAGCTGCTGCTAATTCAGCCGTAGATTGTGTATCATCATCTTCCATAATCGCCTTTAATTCGTCATTGTCGACCAAAGTCTTCGGACGACCGTGAGGTCCATTTTTCAGGTCGAAATTCCCAGAACGGAAGCGAGCAAACCAATAACAGGTGGTGCGTTGGTTTGTAGTGTTAGCTCCGTAAACGTAGTTGATGTTGCGTGTCGCTTGTGCCGCGTTGCTGCCACAAAGGTACTCGTATTCCATAATTACTCGATTTTTTAACGTATCCATGATGACAAACAAGATTGAAATGCGATGAAAATGTAACACTAATCAATAAACAAATAACTACTTTTGGAAAAAGAATTCCATGTTTTTAAAATAAAATTAATTTGAAATTAGAATTCTTAGCCAAACAAAAATTATTGCACGTGGTGCACCCTGCTGATCAACGAACGAGGCAATGGCGATAGCGGGGTGGTAGGGTTATACAGCCCGACTGGGTCACAACCACCATGTACATGGCGAAAAAGCCCGTCATAGTGACTCGCTTTTGCGCGTCGCGTTTTGGGGTCAGCCTGTGCATATCCAGTACCAGGTGACTTTCGTCATTATGGCCGGCATGACAGCGGCGACCGACGATGGATGATCTGTCTCTCGGTGGTCGCCACTGTTTTTGGATTGTACTATGCTTACCATCAGGTAAGTGCAGTCACTTTGTCGTGCTACAATAAAAAAAAAAAAAATTTGATTTGAAATGGCCAGTACTGCGGAACAGCAATTTCATAGGTAAATACCTATTATAATTGTAAAATATATAAATAAATACGCAATACTATATTGAAAATACACATACATATACATAGCATAATTACGTAAGTATAAAGACAGACAACATTACAGTTTACTATTATTAGGATAAATGAAGACGGTAAATAATATTAGAATACATATATGTAAGTAATACATTAATATTAGTAGGACGGTAGATATAAGCAGGGAGGATATTATACAAGGAATCGGAGAATAAGCGATAGTTGAAAAATATGTGATATACTGATCTCTCATCCAGCTCATTCATAAGGATTCAAACATACGTTAATCGATGTGTTGTCCAAATCACATGTTATCATCTTAGCTATGTTATCACCTTTTTTTATTGTACCACGGCAAAAGGACTGCACTATTGCTAATGGTAAGCATAGTACAATCCAAAAACAATAGCAACCACCGAGAGACACACTATCCATCGCCGGTTGCCACTATCATTCCGGCCTGCAAAAAGCTGGATATGCACAGGCTGATCCCGAAACTCGACTCGCAGAAGCAAATCACTATTGCAGGCTTTTTCGCCATATACATGGTGGTTGCGACCCAGTCAGGCTGTAGAACCTTACCAACCCGCTATTGCCATTGCCTCGTTCCTTGTTCAGCAGGGTGCACCACTTGCAGGTGAGGTTGGCTTGGGTGTCTCAAGTCTTATTATTTTATTCGACACCTCTTACACCTCAATTACATTTGATGTTAAGTAATCACCACCGTCCATAGACACCAGCAACGCTAGAGGTATCGCAAGTGCGTTACCAGCTTGTGTTGGTGGGGAAGGAAGGATAGGGAAGAGAGAGGGAAAGGACGGGGGAGGTGGGCCTCTGGCGCTCTCACTAACCTAACGAAGTGCAACATTGCAGGCACTGTTGTTTCATCTCGGTTTTCTGTGGGAGGGTAGTACTACCCTGGGCGAGACGCCATATTCATGCTGAAACCAGTTATAGCTTCAGCGTGGCTCTTCTACATATAAATTGTATTAGCCGTCACCTCTTCAAAATAAGTCGGTCAATAATATTACACTGGTTGGACGTTAACATGTATTGAATTAAATCAAATCTTATCGACTACATCTCACCTCTAACAGCATTGTTTACAAATAAACTGAAAAACTGTAACTGCCTTCAAATAACACGTGAAACGCTTTTAGAAATTCCATCATTCACAACTGATATTCACCAGAATATACAATGTACTAATCAGTGATGTTCACGCAGTTGATTATATCGATAGCGCTGTTAAAATTCGGTTTCATTTCGGCTAACTATTTGGAGGCCGAATCGAATTATATGAAGCCGAAACTGGAGAGGAACAACGTACTTAACAAGAAGGTGTGGATAAAAAATAGATCGAATGAGAATTTATCTAAGAGTAACGGAGGCCAGTATATGTTTAGGTATGTTTACTTATATTAACTACTAGCTTTGCTCGCGACTCCGTTCACGTGGAACATTATAAAAAACAGTGACTGAAAATATTAAGTCCTTTAACCTATATGCGTTTCTCTTGTACTTAACTCGCGTCGTAATTAAAATTACAATAAGTTTTCTCGAACTGGCTACGCTAATGACCTAGCTGGGTCTTAACAGCTTCTCCGGATTACTAAGGTGAGCTCTTAGGGCACTCAACCGATTTTATATGACAACTAGCTCAAGGGTGCACGGCACACTTCGGCTTGGGTTGTTACCTGATCCAGGGAGATTGAGGTCAAGAGGAGAGAGGGCCGGGAGTAGACGCTAAGGCTATGGAAGCAAGACCTGCCGTACGAGCGTTTCGGACACTATACTATTGACACCGTCTGCCTGGTCCTGCCGGAGTGGATAGGTAGAAGTTGGGGCTCCCTGTCATTCCGACTGGTGCAAGTGCTCTCCAGACACGGTTGTTTCGGATGGTACCTGCACTAGATAGTTCGAAGGGAGCCAAACGCCGCATGCCATAAGTGCGGCGCGGCGGAGGACACCCTCAGACAGAGTGTGCTGCGTGGGAGGAACAGCGCTGCGTTCTGACTGCGGAGGTGGGAACAGATTTGTTGCTGCCGAGTTTGGTCTCGGAGAGATGACGACCTCGCAGAAGGAGGCGGCTGAGAGGGTTTGCGAGGATAACTCGAGTAGCCCTCTCCACCAACGGAGAACTGGAGGGATTAGGCGACGATATGCCCGTCTCTTCCCGCCATCGTAGCCGGACCTGAGGGGATGGGATGCACAGGTCCGGCGAATGAGGGAAGGCAGCTGGTGTATACCAGTCTGTCTCCTTATAAGGTAGGAGCCCGGCGGCCACTTTCTGCCGGACGGACCGTTGGGGCGGCTATCCAAGGGGACTAGCATAGTTCAATACATGCCTCCCCAACAATACGGCTTGTAGGTACACCGTGGGGTTTTAGTCGGTACGAATCGGACTTAACCCACCCTCTCCCCTGAGAGGGTGGCGTACCCGTAAGGGATTTCCCCACGTTAATAAAAAAAGGCTGTCGCCTGATACGTGCAATTTGCGACCTGTTTAAGCTTACTTAAGCTAACTATTCATACATATAGGAGTTATTTGAACATATATGTGTACCAAGCATATATACCTCAACAGCTCATATATATTGCGTATCGTTTAATTTGCTCAACTATTTCAGTTAGATAAGGGAAAGAAACAAAACCCTTCCACTTTTATGTGTAAGCGTGTATGCGTGCACGTGTGTGGAATTGATATGTGTAGTGTTGTTGCAGTGATGTAAGATTTTGTATCACTGTATCGCGTGAGTAGCGCACTCAAGCGCTCCACGCCTAGGGAATAGACATAGGCTTGAGCCGCTGCCGAGGGGTGCCTAATCTGGTACATAATGACTAAATGAAGATATACTTTATGATATTTTTAATATGATGCTTTGTCGTGAACGCAGTACTTTAGCAGTAAAACGTATCCATATAAACAGACAGACATTCTAAAAACGACTTAAATGTATTTTATAACTTCCTAGACATTTGTAGGTGGTACAGACACGCTGAAGCTATTATTGGTTTCAGCATAAATGGGTCGTCTCGCTCGTGGTAGTACCATCACAGAAAAATGACGTGAAGTAACAGTGCTTGCATTGTTATATTTCGTTTGGTTAGTGAGAGCCCTGGAGAGCCTCTCCTCCTCCTCTCTAATACACAGCCTGCCAAGACAATTGCGACTCCCCTGGTGTTGCTAGTGTCTATGGACGGCAGTTATAACTTAACAACAGGTGACCCACTTGTTCCTTTGCCTCCTATGATTTGAAAAAAAAGTGTGTGTGTATACTTATGTACACGCGTTAGAAGTTATACTTCTTTGGCTTAACAACATAAAAATCTTTTCAAAAAATTTATCTTTCGCCTTATTCTAGGTTTGTAGAAAAAACGACACTAACTATGGTATTTAATACACTGAAAATTTTAATATAAAGAAATACAAACAACAAATACAAAGAAACAAAATGTTGACTATAGCTAAATTGAGCGTGTCGGTTTATTGTGACGGTGTGCGAGCGCATCGTAAAATTTTACTCTCATCATTTTTACCTAACAAGCCAAAAGAAGTATAACTTCAAAAATACACCTGCAACATTTTTGTACCAAAATTTAAAAAGTTCACACACGTTAGATTTACGTTCTTATTATATTTAGAGATTAATCAGAACTGTATCTGAGAATGCAAAGAGTTATCACCTTTTCTAATTGTTTATCCTAGTGGCGATAACAATTGGAGAACAATTGGATAGTTCTTACGCTTTCGACGACGAGCGTAATTACATTTCCTTCCTCCTCCTTTCCTTAAGCTAATTAGTCACAACTCTTAAGAACAACTCATTCAACCGTAAAGGCTTGGATATTAATTACTAATTTGCATCCTCAGGTCCAACTCTATAGCTGCGGATGACGTTCTTCAAAATAATTTCGATGCATTTAGCGACAATTTTATGCAGGACGTTCCGTTTGTGTCGTCTTATATCCAAAGGTCCAAGAGGTCGCCAAATGGTAATTAATATCTTCTTATTAACTATCTGCGTTATGTTCTTCGTTTTCTGCTACTGTGTATGGACTTTGTTATATCGAGATTTAAAGATCACCAATTCTAAGGTTAATCAGTCCTCGTGAAAGTGGTTTTATAGCGTCGATACTATAAATAAATATAACTAGGTGCCCATTTTGGTTTCGCATACGTGTATACTAACGAATAATATAAAAACAGATTTTTTCTTTACTGGACGTAAATCTGTCAATTCTAGATTGTATATCTCGTTATTGCTATTTGTCTCTCTCTCTCATTAACGCCTTTATGTGGAGATTTGGAAGCCAAAATTTTCTCTTTCCGTGCGGCTTTTTTTAACATTTTGTTTCATAATAACTTTGCCCTGACACAACAAAAAAGTTAGTCATATAACATTCATTACATACATCTGGCAATTGATTGGTATTTATATACTTATATGCCTAAAGTTTTGTAAATAACCGACAATATATTGAATTACTTCAATGCTTCTTACACAAAATCAACAGGAGAAGGTTTAAAGACAATATACTATCACTGGCGGTTACAAATCTTAGAATAGGCTAAATGTCGCAACATCTATCACCTTTTTAAACTAAGAAATAAAAAAAAATTGTTTTAAATAGACTTTGACGTATTTTCAATAGATACGTTGAAAAGTTTTTGACCGTAGATAGACAGTCTAAGTGCAGCATGTGTTTGACAAAAAAGACCTTAGTTCACACTTTGGGTGTAATTTACTTTCTTCACTTCTTCGTGGTCTTTTTAATTCTTCGTCACCATGAGTTATTAGGCTATGAATATTTATATTATTTAGTATCTGAACTGTACTGAATAAGAAAGCGTAGTTCTATATTGCCTATAATAAGATTTAAGGTATCTTCACATTCTAAATTTCAGATTTACGAAAAGCACGTCTTAAAAAGAGTTTAAAGAATTGCGTCAACAAGAGTGACTGTCAAAAAATAACTATTATAAAGAAAGGGGACAAGTTGAATCTCGTTGGGTCTAAATTTATACCTGATTTGAAACCCGCATCAGTTTTCAACGATTATCCCTATGAAGTAGCTATTCTTCTTAATGATAATATGAATAACAAAAGTAATAACATTACTACTCATAGAAGTAATGTGAATGAACCGTCCACTTCAAAAATAGATGTCATCAATCTAATTAACGTAGAAGGTCTTAACATCAATTCAAACAACACTAAAGCTAATATAATAATACCAAAACGTAGTAGCAAATACGATTATAAAACCGAATCCAATAACAAAATAGAATTTATAACTGATATTGACAGCACAAACAAAAGTACTAGTAGAAATAAAACAGATCATAACATATTTAATAAATACGATAGAACTTGGCTTCAGAGTGCTTCTATCCCGGATGTTAATTTTTATAAAGTCATACCGAAGGAACCAGCTAAAATAAAATCAGTGAACGAGAGAGCTCTAGTCAAGGTAATTTCAACCTTAACTAAAACGTTTAAAAAGATAATGAAACAACATAATGATATAAAAACAATACATCATAAACTCCAAGAACTTAATGATAATTTATTAAAAAATATTGCTGATATTACGAAAAAGTTTCATGATTTCGATACAAAATATTTAAATTTAATAAAATTGAATGACAAAATAAAACATTTCGAATCAGATTTAACACAAAAAGAACAAAGCTTCAAAAATAAACAAAAAGAAATGACAAAAAATCTAATTTATTTTGAAAATCAACAAAAGAAATTTTTGTCACAACAGAGGCAATTTTACGCCGTACAACAACTGATATTGGCGCAGAACGAGAAGATTAATATAAAACAGAATCTAATAACAAAAACTCAAAGCGAGATATCACACAGACAGAACAATTTTGCCAGAATATTGAAGAAAGCTAAGCAAATTTACACCGAGAGTAAAAATACTGCAATTTCCAAGGCTAACTCAAGTTTTGCAAAATTAAGAAATGACACAACACATTTTAATATTAAACACACAACACAAAGTTCTACAGCTATTCCGTCCTCAACAGAATCTATAAAAATAAATTTATTTTCAATTCCTGTTGCAAATCGTATAGAGAATCAAGATGAAATTTTGATCAAAGAAAAAGACCATCATCCGATTGACGATTTGGTATATAAATTTTATTTCAACAATACTTTTATTGATAATATAATGAAAAGTAAAGTACTGAACTCTATTGCAACAATCGCAGAAAGTCGTGAAGTTCGAAATAACGTAAAAAATAAAAGAAATGAATTAACTACTATATTGTTGCCGGTTAATAGAACTTATATGGACTTTAGAAGTAAGATTGTACAAAGAAACAAAAGATGGATTAATCATTATAGTAGAAAACATTATAAAAAGAATAATCACGGGAAGGAAGAAGCGCACAATATAAATGCAAAAGCTAATCTTAATTTAAAAAATAAAACAAATAATACTCAAGGTCCTAATGCAAATAAAACAGACCCTTTCCTGGCAATGGCAAGTAGCTTCTGTAATGAGATTCGTCGGAATGCCAACGCTCAAGTTTTGGGTTGGTGCATTGAGAAAGCTTTAAGAAGGCTACAGTATATGGGTGAGATTTGCATATATTTTCATTTTTTCTAACCAAGTTCAGTAAAGTAATTGTAATTTGTAGGTGGTAGAACTGAAGTTATTACTGGTTCAGCATGAATGGATCGGCTCGTCCGAGGTAATACCACCCTCTCACAGAAAACCGACTTGAAGTAATAGTTGAAGTAGCAGTAACAATTGCGGGGTGGTAGGGTTTTACAGCCCGACTGGGTCGCAACCACCATGTAAATGGCGAAAAAACCCGTAATAGGGATTCGCTTCTGCGGGTCGCGTTTCGGGATCAGCCTGTGCATATCCAGCTTATTACAGGCCGGCATGATAGTGGCGACCGGCGATGGACAGTGTGTCAATCGGTGGTCGCTATTATTTTTGGATTGTCCTGTGCTTACCATCAGGCATAGTGCAGTCACTTACCGTGCTACAATAAAAAAAAAACAGTGCTTGCATTGTTGCGTTTCGTTCAGTCAGTGAGAGCACTAGAAGTTCACCTACCCTCCCCTTCCCCTTCCTTCTTTCCTTCCTCTCTCTCCCCCCTCCCCAACACAGGCTGGCAAAACAGTTGCGACTCCCCTGGTGTTGCAAGTGTCTATGGACGGTGGTGATCACCTAACATCAGGTGACCCATCTGTTCGTTTGCCTCCTATGATAAAAAAAAATGGTAAATATGACCCAGGAATAACAAATAAAGCCCCAATATCATTCACATTTAAGTCTATCAATAGTTCTGGTGATACCGAATTCATACACTCACTAGCTAGCATCACTAGCTCAGTCGTTATAATAGGTGCCAACTTCTTGGATGAGTTAGGACTCCATAAGACAATTCTCTATCAGATTATGACGAATCTACCATATAATTTAAATTGCTTTTTTATTTTCTAAATTTTTAACTATGTTTTTCTTCTTCCATTTCGTTTTTATCTTGGACCAGATTGCTCATTCTAATCATTTATAAACAAAAACATTGCAATGTAATGTTATACACAACAATGCAATGCAAACTTAACGTCTCCAAGCCCGCACACGAAAATGAGTGCATAATTTAGGATTATGCAATTCTAAAAGTCTCGCATCGCTCGCTTCCTTGCAAAAATGAATTTAAATCATGCAGATAAGGTTGAATCTGCAAAATCATAAGATTATCGCATAACTATAACCACGTATGTATGTATATTGATAAGTTTCTGTGGTCGATTTGAGATTTTGATTGATTGTTATGTCAATGGAAAAAGTGCATGTTCTATGTAGCTTGCAGTACTTTAAATCAGCTTTTTGCTAGTTTTTGTTTATAATTTTATATTTTTGCAACACGCTTATAGAATAAAATATTTAAAAAAATCATATATATTAAGGTTATTTTTGCGGCCGGTTTTGAGCGTTAGTTTTATTCGAGACTATACGTTGGGTTTTTTATATGTCAATGATTCTAATACTAATATTTCTAATGCAGATGTAAAATTATTCCCTAAGTTTTCAAATAAATCAGTTAAGAATAATACTAAGAAGCCATTGGATAAAACGGACAGCACGACTATGCCTAGCTCATTTCCTGGTGCGAGACAATCAATGACTTCTACAGGTAAGACCGCAAATGACGAGGAGCAGGAGGCAAATGAACAGACGGGTCACCTGATGTTAAGTGAATACCACCGTCCATAGACACTTGCAACACCAGTGGAGTTGTAAGTGTGTAACCAGCTTTTGTTTGGGGAAAAGGGAAAGGGGAAGATAAGATAACGAAATGCAACAAAGCAAGTATTGTTACTTCACGTCGGTTTTCTGTGAGAGGGTGATACTACTTCAGACGAGTTGACACATTCATGCTGAATACAGTAATAGTTTCAGCGTGGATCTACTACCTTTTACAGTGTTTTTATTAATTTCTTTAAATATATATCTATTACAATGAAACTTTGCGATTGATTATTGACTAACTTTCTGTTGAGTTGGAAATTTGGAATGCAGGCTAGGAGGATAATATAAAGAATTTAAGAAGAAGTAACACAAAAATTCACACGCTACCAAACGCTACTGATAGAATTATGAGCGCAAACTGAATTATAATATGCGCCTGTTAGAAACACATTAGCAATCAACTTAATCCTGACTCTGCTATGTGACAAGGTGAAGGCTCTCTCTCTTGCATTGTTACGTGTCAAGTCATTGTGGCTCCGTATTTTATTTAACTAATCGTTTAAAATTAAATTCTTAAAGTGCAGTCCAATGTCTTATTCTATCAGCTACCAACTAATGTTTGTTCCAACGCTACAAACATTATTAAGGTTTTTTTTTTAATATACACTATATGTAATATCAACTAAAGTTATATGAAATAATTTATCTCAACCTCATAAAGATTTGAGACCTCATACAGTTTCCTAAACAGATTGCCTTAAATTTTGTAAGTGCAATTTTTATTTGCAATGGAAATGAAATATTTGTTAAGGTGTAATTGCGAGCAACGTGTGTCAAAACGAAGGCTTTATTTCTATCATCCTACGCTTCGATGGATAGATGTATCCATAAATTAAATATTATAAGACCTTGCAGGTTTCAAAAGTATTAAAAAGTCGTTCATTTACTCCGCCGTATTCAGAGATTTTAGAAATTCAAAGAAGGAAGCAGGGAAGTATCATTTCATTACATCTGTTCTGTATAGGTTTAAATGAGTCTCAGTTCCAGTTATCTCTCTCGCGTTGAATAAGATAGTGTAGGCAGACTGTGACAATAATAGACTGTTTTAACTTATTGTTCAAATTCCTTACAGACCGCGTTTCCTCTATTAAAGAATTTTCAACTACTTTACCAACGGTAAAAGCAGTAACACATGCTATGTATGCAACGGGACTAGGACAAAATACAATATTCTTTCCAGGTGAGGATATACCAATTTATAGAAAACTATATTTTGCCCGTGACTTCGTACCATATGGAATTTGGGCTAAAAAATCATTTTTAAACATTCGTCATTGATATTCCGCTCCTAACTGTATTAGCGTGATAATATATAACCTATTGCCTCTCTCGGTAAATTAGCTATATAGCACTGAAACATTTTTCGAATTCGGACAAGTAGTTCCTGAGAGTATCGCCTTCAAGCAAACAAACTGTTTAGCTTTATAATATTGGTTTAGATTTGATTTCTTTAATTATGAACAAAGTTTTTGGTGGATTTTAGTCTCTCATGTAGTGGATTTTATATTTTATTCATTATCATGTGTTATTTGACTCTATATTGTGTAAATTTGTTGGTGTTTTACGTAATATAGTTAGCTTATTGTGCATAAGTGAAGTGAATGGAAAATAATACTACGGAGCATGATATTCTGAGATGCCACAAAAACTCCCTGGAAGGTTCTAACAAGGGATCCACTATCTTGTTAGAATATTGACTCACACAATGCTTAATATCGAAGTGATCGCACGAAGCTTGCAATATTATTGACTACGCGACAATTGCAGCAATACTCGTAATCTGAAAGATTGATTGCCAAAAATAAAGTAAAAAAAAAAGGTTTTTTACTATATATTATGCTTGTGTCTCACAAACCGGCAATGTTTAAAGGGAATAGATAATTGTAATCGTTCACTCACGCCTCTATGCACTGGAACTTGGATTGGTAAAAGTGTTTAGATAAAAGTTGATGAGAAATATTTTTTCTTTCCAGATAACGACGAACTGGAATCGAATTTAAAAGAATACGGTTAGTAACGTGTATCTATTTCTTGTATCTTTGCTTAATTTATTCGATATAACAAACGAAACTTATACAGTATTCGATTGGGTGTTACTCTGTACTTCTGCCTGGAATTGATTGACCGCTGCCACGTCTTAACGTGTTTCCATCATGGGTTAATCTTAATTAGGTGTTGACTCTCCCGATGTGAGCAAGCGATGCAATCAATCACTTAATTTAATCAAATGAAGAGGCCAAAACATGATTTAATATATGCCAGTCGTCAATTAATTTCAGGCGGAAGTGCAAAGTAACACTCAATCAAGTAATGATGAATTTCAGCAAAGTAACCTTCATCGGTCAAATAGAATTCTTGATAGATTTGTTGATGGTTTTCAAATGGTAACAAACAGTTTAGAAATGCTTATAGTAACAATTTGTTTCAGAACTAAAACCGGATACTGAAGGAAATATATATTATGAAGGCAGTCTTCACGCGAGTGAGATAGGTATGGGACTCTTTAAATTTGCCATTACATAGTATAAGATGAAGTCACTTCCGCTGTCTCCTCGCTTACATCTTTTAATCTATTCAACGTATTTTGATACAGTTTGCAGCAATAGATAGACTGATTCAAGAGGAATCATAATATAGTAATGAAAAGCCGAAAAATTTAAAGATTTGTAATGTGACGTCGTAATAAATATATTTTTGTGAATTGCAAGCATTGGCTAAACCTTACGAGATAGATCAAATTAATGTACTACGGAATTCTGTCTGACCTCAGTCTGTCTGATCTGAAAAACGGCCTTTGAGGTAACCTGGTGACTGAACGCCAGAGAGACTACTGGGAACACAACCAGTCGCCTCCCCACGTGCACTATCACACGTGCAATATCACTGTAATACATTTTATAAGTAATGATTAAATTCATTATGTAGTAGACGGTAGAGCCAAGCTGCAGCTATAACTGGTTTCAGCACGACGTATCTCACAAAAAACCTGCGTGAAGTAACAGTGTTTGCATTGTTGCATTTCGTTCGATCAGTGAGAGCGCTGGAGACCCACCTACCCTCCCCTTCCTTTCCTCCCCCCCCAACACAGGCTGCCAACACACTTGCGACTCCCTGGTGTTGGGAGTCGATGGACGGTGATGATCACTAAACATGAGGTGACTCATCTGTTCGTTTCCCTTTTAGGATATTATAATATATGTATATATATATATATACGTTTTACTTTCCAGTCGGAATGGACAGTGAGGGTTATTCGGACTTACTGCCGGATCCACATAGCGATTCGAAAATGGATATAAGTCCTCTCGCTTTTAACTATCAAGCCAGGAGATACCGTTACATTATGTGAACAATGCATAAAAACAATAGAGTGTGAATAATAATATTCTGGTTGATTTGTAAGAGAATGAGATGAATATACTATGGAGGTGATAAACTATGATTTTTGGTCTTTATTTTGTATAACATATATCAACATATATATGTTAACAAGACACAACATAAGAGTAATTTGTAAAAGTGAATAAGGAATACAATACTATTTCTATCATTTTTAAAAATATCAGTCTGTCTGATTGTATGTACACTCATCACTGCTGAAATAATGGGTTCACAATAAGACGTCACCAAGAAAATTATAAAGCATATCTTTGAGTATAACTTATTAGTTGTTTTATTAAAATCGGTCCACTTTATAAACAATTATTGTTATTTGAATAACGGCTCGAGTTATGTACTAGAGAAGAGTAGTAATCTAGAGGAAAGCGAAGTCTGAGAAATTTTCCTGTAGTAGTAATGTATGTGGGAAAATTCAGAAATATGAATTTCTCAGTCTCAAATCTCCAATACGTCGTGTATGTTGTGGTGATTATGCCTATACCTTGCTTCGGAAAGAGGCCTATGACCCTTATTTTCCAATAAGAAATATATGTAAGAGTTGCTGAGATATGTATGCTTGGTATACATATATGTTTCAACAACTCATAAATATATGAATAGTTAATTAGCTAGGTTAACTAAGATAGGTCGCGAATTCCATGTAACGGGCAACAGCCAAACCGAGGTGTGCCGTGAACCCTTGAGCTTGTTGCCAAAAATAAAATCGGCAGAGTGCCTTAAGCGCTCGCCTTAGTAGTCCGGTAAAGCTATTAAGGCGTTGCCAGGTCAATAGCGTAGTCAGTTCGAGAAAAAAAAGGTCTATCACCCTAAAGTGGGTCTCTTACAGGTTCATGATGTGATGACTCGGGATAATAGTATAGTAACTGTGCATGTCTTTGATTGTCACTGGGACTTGGAGAAATTAAGTCTTTGTCTGAACGATGTCTGGGTTTTTTATTTATTTTAATATTGTATACGTATTTTATAGTTAAAAATAAATATAGTATTGTAACATTAATAAATTTTATAAATAAATGAATAAAAGTATTATATTGGTTATAAACTGCTTATTATAGCTTTAAAAAGTCAAATTTTATTATTTATTTGTATAACACTATATACGAAAAAACACTAGTGAAAATATGAAATATTATGCAACCCCTGACAATTTTCATCATTTTCCTTCATTTGTAGCGCTTCTGCGATTTCCTCTGAAAAGATAAAATAGATTAATAAAACAATGATACTAACAGAAATAAAGAGAAAACAGAAAAGGAAGAAAGAAGAAAGGCGGAAAGAGAAAAGAAATAGATCATGTGTCTAATCATAACGCAGGACACGGCGATATATCGGCGACATACAGATCAAGATAAAACATAACACATAATGCACCTTGTTATTTAACTGAACAATCGAAAGAACAACTCTGTCCCTTCGTATTGACTTTACGGTATTAATTTTAAGAAGTCAATGCCACTTCATCCTTCTGAATAAGCTTGAGGGAAGTAAAAAATAGGAAGTATTTTGTAGGTAGTAGAGCCACGCTGAAGCTATTTCTGGTTTCAGTATAAATGGGTCGTCGTTTTTCTTTCGGTTAGTGATAGCGCCGTTCCTCATTTCTCATTTTCACCTCACTTCATCTCCCAAATACAGGCTGGCAACGGACTTTCGACTCCTCTGGTGTGGTTAATGTCCATGGACGGCGGTGATCAGTTACCATCAGGTGACCTGTGTATTCGTTTCGTAAAAAAATGCAATCACGGCTTAGTTGAAAGCGTGTTCGGATACCGCGTCAATGGACGTAGATTCCAATCCCAGCAACTATGTTGGAGATTTCTCTAGGTCCATATGGCTAGCAACCACTTTTCAAGTTGAAAATCTGTTACCAAACTTCTATCCTTGTGCTCCAGCATACGCAGCTAAGAATCATTCCCTCTACGTTTGTCGTAAATACGCCAAACTTAAATAGATTATTAAAAAAAATTGTAATATCGGCGTCAATTTTGAACTAACTTATTTTCGTATTGTATTTTTACCTTAAAACTTATCTTCTACAGCCCTTTCAAATCTAATCAAACTATTAAATGCCATCTGCTTGGTCTCTAAAGAAAACCGCTAGAATGTGCACCTTGAAGTGTATTCTGAAAAACGCTAGTCTCCTAGTAAAAATCTTGTTAATATAGACAATTATTTCGAAGATAAACAAGAGAATTAAAACAATTGTGTCGTCAAAGGTAGCCGGGCAGATGTGAAACATCAAAATTGTTTCGTATAAGTTTTATGCATAAAATAATAGTTATGGCATAATGAAAAGATAAAGCTAAAAAAAAATACAAATTAGTTTTATAAAATAACGACTGTTTATTTATTTTATTTAAATATTCACTTTTATTAAATACAAAATATAAAAATTTAACAAGGCGTAGGCGCGGTGTCTTTAGCGAAATTTATCAAAGGGCGCTAGGTCGTCGGCACATGCCACGTAACTAGTAGAACAAGTGGCCTACAAGATAGGGTTGCAAATGTCTTTGAGTATTTCGTTAATAGTGTAATGTGCGTGTTTTGCATCGCCACGACAACAATCAGGCTTACCCTCCTCCTATAGATGTTTCACATTAATAATCATTAGCCAAAAGAAAAAAAAAAACTCGTTACCTGTTACAACAAGGGAAGTCCCAGAACTTCTGATCGATGCCGTACTCTTCCCCGTCTTGTATTGTTTGAGGCATAACCTTACCCATTGACTCGGGCAGGAATAGGCAAAGCACGCCACCGATTATCCCAAGAACTCCCAAAATTAGCAGAGGTATTTCTGTAGCTATAGTTGCCTAGAATAATGAAAAATACTCTAACATTCTACATTTTTACACGATTCCCATCCATAGAAATCATTTAATCATTATTTGGCCATATGTATCTATCGGGGAAGCCACTATTGACCTGTGATACCGCACTATTCACTATATCAGGGGTGTTACTAATGACCTCACACGCTATTGGTTGAAGTTATCGGTTGCTCATTATTTACCCCGATATGAGACGCCAATGGTTGGAGATATCGGCTGTTTATGTATCTTGATGCCTTAAAAGGCAACCCATGACTAGATGCTGGACATAATCGCTCAGACTGTTGAGCTAGTCACACCTGCGGATAATTCGCCGTAACTATATAGTCAGTGTTATGTTTCTGTATCGATTAACGTTTTGTTCGATTGTTCATGGAGGATTGATCGATCAAATCATAACCATGACGTCACTATGGATGACGTTATATTTCTACATGGACGCCATTTTATTGCTGCCCTCACATATATGTACAGACAATTCGCCACATGTCCATAGCGACGTATCTTATACACGGTCTGTCTGTCTTTAAGTGTGATCCTTATTCAAGAAATTGTCAGTTTCAACGGTTTTCTTTTTTGTTACCGATATAAACAACCCACAGTCCATCTCGAAAGACTAGTTTCCTGATGAATTACTTCGATCTAATCGTGTAAACTTATCTTGATCGAGCACATTACATTAGACAATCATCGAATACTTTTTTATACTAACCATATAAACGATGTAGGGTACTAAGATTGTAGCAACGTAGCCGCTGATATGGATTAAGGCCAAACCTTGACCTCTGACAACTGTCGGTAGAAGTTCCGCAGCCAACTGCATACCGATGTTGTAGGAAATGTTCACCGCAAAGCGACCAGCTATCGCTAAGGAGGCTGATGTTACTCCTGCAAATATCCAATATTTTTTGGAGGTGTGGTCTTTGCACTTTATAGGACACAACATATTGAAGTCCCTATGGTTTTTCTAGTTGGTTTTGCGGTAGCTGGTAAGGTAGGTATAGATAGTTGATATAATCAGGTTTACTTGTAGAAATATACTAAGAAACTTATTGACCTAATAATACTTTACCTATAGAAAAAGTTGTTGCTAACAGGCTGAAGATACCGCTCAAGACCATTGATCCAAAGCCGAGCCAGCGTCGGCCGATACTGTAATTATAGAAATTGCTTTTCAAATAAAAAAAAAATAAAGCCATCTTCAAAAAATTTACTTCTAAATCTACTAGTAAAACTTCATCAGAACTCCTTTGACCATAAGTAACGTGCCTAGACTTAGTTTGTCAGAAATCTACCAATATCTCAATCCTACATATTTCGTATTCGATTTTGAACAGTTATCTGTTTACTTCCTTAATCTAAGTTTTGATACTAAAATGGGACTCCCTTTGAAAATAACTCCTTTTCAATAAAAAAATAAATTTTCCAAATCAGTTTATAATTGATAAAGTTCTGAAGTATCAAATGATAAATCGAAAATGCGTGAGTGTCGTGAAACATTTGATTGGAGCATATTTCCTTTCGTAGTATATTATTATTGAAATGAAACTTCTACTGCGACTTCCAACAAGGTTAAACGTTCAACACTCCTGGGGAGGGGGAATAGAAAGAGACAGAATGAGAGTGAATGCGTGGAAACTGAACGTGCGTAGTATACCTGTATATATATGTATATATATCCATTCCTACCCCTTCCTATTTTCAGTTTCACATTACAAAGTTTCACTTCTTCCGCGCGTAGGGACTTCACGCACTATTTTTATTAACAGTAATAGACCCAAATAAATAAATCTAAAAATCCAAAATCCTTCATTCAATTTAGGCCCTAATAAGGCACTTTATTGTAGCACTTTAACTCTAACACTTACCTGGCGTCATTCCCATTATCTTCAAAGCTTCTAACAGAATATATTATCACTGTAAATTATCCAATAACAGGACTTATTATTAACCAAAAAAAGGGTTTACAAATAATTATCAAAGAGAGCAACGAGGCACGTATTCCATCGCTTATACTACAGACAAACTCTTAACGGAAAATCCTTACGCTTGTTTTCCCCTAGCCCTCATCCACGAAGTCGTACGGATGTTAAAGAAGTTGGTTCCAAAAATAATACCGAATTTAAAATATCGTCTTTTTTGAAGACGATTAAAAGAAGAACATCATTATTATATCCTAGGACCTAAACTTCTACACGGTAAACATTTAAACTCTCATATGCATTTGCAAAATCACAAGATATTCAGAAGATGAGTATTAAAATTACTTACATATCCAATGTTAACGTGAGGAGTAAATCTGCTGGAAATTCGGTTGCTGTAGCTATAGTGAAAGTCAGAAATAAATCCAAACCCAAAGTGGCAACATTTCTAACGTGCCCGTCAAAGACCATCGCGATTGTGATCCAAATGAACAACAGCAAGATACTATTGCGACGTAGTCTTGGGGTTTTGAATAGATCCAGAATACTGTAGTTCTTGCACTCCTGTTCAGCTTTTGCTATTTCCGTGGCTGTCTCCTGTAATATAGATAACGGATACTAGCTCTGCTTTGTAGTTTTACTCGCGTTAAATTAGAATTTATCTATTTCTTGTGAACATATTTTTTTCAATTCGACTACAGTATTGACCCGACGGGCTTTCAAGGGCTTCATTGGACTATGGCGAGTGATTAACGGTGTGGGCTTTGGTTTTGGGGTCTTAGCACCAGTAGATGTTATACATGATAAGTAGCATAGGTCCATTTCTGTCATTCTAACAACGTATATGCGTCATTTCTCAATGATGCCAAGCAATGAAGGCTTGGAAACGTAAAAAAAGAAAACTCAAATTTACGTCCATAATATTAGTAAGGACTACTCTAAGAAGACAGAGAAGTAAATAAATTTACAGCATACTGCTAGAAAATAAACTACATAACTGACTTGTAAACTACAAAACAAATAACCTATACTAAGTAAAAATGAGGTATATGTAGATCATAGGAAGATTAAATTTAAGACAGTGTTGTGTTGTTTTAGAATTGTATAAACTAAATCAAAACGAGGATACGCATAAAAAAATGCAATTTAACACTGATTAAAACATTTGTTGTATATGAGTCTTCTGACATAGGAAAACTACTTAAGGACTAAAGTCAGAGGGTGATTGCAGAGAGAACAAATAGCAAATGCCCTAATGTTATAATAACTTTTTTTATAGTAACCCGGCAAAGTGACTGCACTATACCTGATGGTAAGCACAGTGCAATCCAAAAACAACGGCGACTGCCGAGAGATACGCCATTCTTCGTCGATCGGTGCTGTCATGCCGGCTTACGTAAATGCCTCTTCACGTTACGCTTTAAGGACCTGATGTTATAGGAAAGAGAGAACACACTAGCTGCGGGATTGTTCCACAGCTTCACGGTACGGCAAAGATAAGAGAGTTGCGAACTTTTTCGTTCGTGCGCAAATAGGGCTTACTGTAAAACTGTGGCTCGGAAGACCAGCGCGTGTAGTTCGATTGTGAAAAGGAGAGGGGATTAAATTGAATAACTCTTCAGAACACTCGCCATGATACAGACGGTAGAACACGTTCAGTGAGGCAATCTCTGCGCAGCTGAACCGGCTCTATAAACTCTGTAATGTCTGCGTCACTAACAACTCTTTGAAAAACTTTTACGGTTGGTGATAAACAATCGCCATCTATTTCTAAGTGGTACCATCAATTTAGACTTTAAATATCAAGACAAAAGGCTTTAAACTAGTTGATATCAAAATCAGCTTCAATCAGTGTGAACACATTATTTTCTTTTCTTTCTTCTTCTTTTAGTACTCAGCTGGATGAGCCGTATTTAGGTTTGAGATATTACATATTAATTCATGTTAGTTGTAGTTTGTCTGTTTGATCATTATCATTAGCAGTTTTGTTTTCTACTACCACTACATATCTTGTAAACTTTTTAAATATAAAACTTCTAAAGTCTCTTTCTTCAGTTGTCTTTCTCTTTTTTGATTTTAGATCGGGTTGACCCCAAGTCTCTATTCACAAAGATCTGTTAATTGCTGTTACAAAACAATATTATTATTTTATAATTCCTTACCTGAAAATCTTTCATGAGACCATCTGGTAAATCGTTTCCGTTGACTTTTGCACATTTCGTTATGATTTTTGCGGCTTCGTCTATTCTGCCTTGAGATATAAGCCATCTGTAATTAAACCGACTTATTATCTACTATCAGTAGATTTTTGATGCAACAGGAACTAAATAAAGCTTTTGTGATTTTAATATTACTGCATCGATTTATATATTTATACAAAGGAAAAGGGGAAGAGAAAGGAGAGGAGAGGGGAAGACAAGGGAAGGGAAACGGGTCGCCGGCGATCTCACTGACCGAACGAAACGCAACAATGCAAGAACTGTTACTTCACGTTGGTTTTCTGTCAGAGGGTGGTGCTACCCCGGACGAGCCGACCCATTCATGCTGAAACCAATAATAGCTTCAGCGTGGCTCTACTATTATTGGTTTCACCTTTATGCTTCATTTCTATTTAGTTAATCTGAATAGAGGCCCATTATATAATGCTTATTTGAATTGATAGATGAATATATACAGCTAAGAATATATTATAAAATAAGCACTACCAATTTATGTAAATAAAATCAACAGCCGAATGTATGTAAGGGCGTCAGTAAAACGGCTGTACATATCTAGTTAATTTTTTTTTATTGAAGCACGACAAATTGACTGCACTATGCCTGATGTTAAACGTAGTACAATCCAGAAACATCGGCAACCACCGAGAGACAGATTATATATCGCCGATCGCCGCTGTCATGCCGGCCATAATGACGAAAGCCACCCGGTACTGGATAGGCACAGGCTGATCTCGAAACGCGACACGCAGAAGCGAGTCACTATGATGGGCTTTTTCGCCATATACATGGTGGTTGCGACCCAGTCGGGCTGTAAAACCCTACCACCCCGCTATCGCCATTGCCTCGTTCGTTGATCAGCAGGGTGCACCATGTGCAGGTGAGGTTGGCTTGGGTGTCTCAAGTCTTAAGATGTTACTCGACACCCCTTACACCCCATCAATTCTTTTTCTGTTGTATTTATAATTAACAGGAAAAGTGAAGCATTTGGGTTGAAAGATTTCCATATAAAAATTAGGTGAGTGAATAAGACAGAAAATAAGAGATCTTCAAAAATATTGACAAATCGATATTTATTTGTAACATCGCATCACATGATCGTCCTTTAAAGAAAAATTTGGTATTATTCTCTAAATTGATACAATCCTATGAAGCCGGACCGGCTAGCTAGTTACGAACAAGAAATGAAGTTTGAAATCTCAAGTACCAGTATTTGAGTAAAAGAATATAACGGCTATAAAATACAACAAACCAACTTAATGTGGGAGATCGTACAAAAAAATTACTTGAAGCGATGGTGGCTTAATTAGGAGCGTCTTCAGACAACATTTCAATGGACGCAGGTTGGAATTTTAGTAAAAGAGTTGGTGAAAGAAAACATTGTAATGAAGTCATAGCATGGTGTTAGGGTTTTTTTAAGTCTACCGTCCGTTAGCTACTGCCCTTGAGTTGAAAATCTATGGCTAAGTACTTGTTGGTGTGTTTCGGTACACACACTTCTATTTTGTTCTTGGCAACCAGTCTTCTTGTAGACTTACTATTACCTAATGAGTAAAGATATTACAGACAATTTATTAATATAGGTTCAATGAAGTAACAAGATGATGGTCGTCTTGTTAGAACTTTCGTGGGAGTTTTTCTGGCAAGTGAGAGTCTATGCTCGTGATTTTTTCCGTCCACTTCACTCGTGCACAACAAGCAAACTATATTACGTATAGCACCACCAACGTTTATATTTTATAAAGCCAAATAACACAAGATTGTGGCTAAAATATAAATACCACGACATGGCATTCCAAGATCCTGCCAAAAACTCGGTACACACACTTGACAGCCAGTCCCACTAGATTTAGTGTTCTTATCATTTTAGACCACATCGACATTTAACGTCAGACGAGATTCTGGTTAGACCCTAAAATGTATAAACAAAAAAAAAAAATACCTCGCACTTTCCGGCACGATACAAGGCGTGAAGATTGCCAACACAAGAGGTACACTTATAACCATTGTGTACATCTTCCAGTCAGCTAGCGACAAGGCTATCCACGGTAGCAAACAAGCCGAAAGGGTAAAATACACCCCTATGGACATGTTCGCGACAAATGTACGCCATTTTGGGCCAACGTATTCTAGTACTGCAATCAAAATACAGTTCTGTAAAAGCTCCTAGTCTTTTGTTATGAAATTTGTTAAAAATGTTGTTCTTGATTTTTATTTTTTTTAGAACAAATGGTGTAATTGAGCAATTGAGCTGTAGTCAGTAATTTATTTTAAAGGGATTCTTAATAAAAGGTGTCCAATGTGACGCATTTAGGTCTGGTGTATGGTCACAATACAATATGGATTCTAGGCTCAGTAAGTTGTTCTGTATTAAAAGAAGATTATGCTCCACGAATTTGATAAAAGATATATATGACCAGTACAAAATAAGAAAATATCTTTAAAATATGTCCATGAGTGTATTATGGAGAAAAAAGTAATTTGGCTAACTTCTGAATGCTAGCTTACCAGAATTTTAGATAGACTTATTTAATTCAGATATATCCTTACCAATGATATACATTATGACAAAGCAGTTGTCATACGCCATACCGACGATAAATCTGCACAAGGAGAAGGACCAGAAGGAATTGGTGAAGACAGTACCGATACCGCCAAGAAACCCTGCCATGTTGGTACCTGAAGTAGTAAAGTTTATCTTGATCAATAAATAAATTAAATCAAAAGGAAAAATACTTTAGACCCTGAGTTGGCGCTCATTTAAAAGAACCTGCTACAAACTCGGTTTGGTTTATCTTTTCCTAATAGATATTTTTACAAACATAGTTACATTTCGTTTTGGTGGATGCACAGAGAAGGGAGTCATTTCCAGACATCACCAGCGTTTACATAGCGATTCGGCCTTTAGACATTAAAATCCACTTGATATGCTGCTTGTACGCACTATCCGGCAAATCGGTCATGTGCTTCGGCCAGCTTTGCGTTGGGTAAAGGGAAACAACGTCAAGTAACTATAGGTTTTACTTTTAGGTTTAACTTTTGGGGTGTAAGGGGTGTCGAGTAACATCTTAAGACTTGAGACACCCAAGCTAACCTCACCTGCACGTGGTGCACCCTGCTGATCAACGAACGAGGCAATGGCGATAGCGGGTGGTAGGGTTTTACAGCCCGACTGGGTCGCAACCACCATGTACATGGCGAAAAAGCCCGTCATAGTGACTCGCTTTTGCGCGTCGCGTTTCGGGATCAGCCTGTACATATTCAGTGACTTTTGTCATTATGGCCGGCATGACAGCGGCGACTGACGATGGATAATCTGTCTCTCGGTGGTCGCCACTGGTTTTGGATTGTACTATGCTTACCATCAGGCATAGTGCAGTCACTTTGTCGTGCTTCAATAAAAAAAAAGGTAGGATGTTTCCTAAGTCCGCTTAGCCAGATAACATCCTCGAACTGGAAATTGGTTTCTAAGGTGCACAAATAGGTGCGTTCTAGTAGATGCACTTGAGAGCCAGTACCCTCTACTAGATATAGTGTGCCTACTATCTTGTACTACATTGTCAATTAACATTAGGCGAGGTTTATTCAAGCATGTCCGTCGCCCTGACAGTTTAAACAGCACAGGTCCATGTGGTGGAAGCGCATTGTGCCGATGCGACTCCCATAGTTCGTCAGGGGGGGTCTAACACCAATTTTCTCTTTGAGGGGTCTATCATCTTTGACCCCTCAGACTGCAGTCAGGCCCTCTTAGAGGGCCCACACCTATCGGAGGAGCAGACGCAGTGCTAGTCATAAGTCTCTGCTCCCCCGACAATAAGGTGTAGGAAGGCACCATGGAGTTTTAGTCCGTGCAAATCGGACATAACTCCTCCTCAGCTGCCCCATAGGACGGGTTTCTGTTAGGGGTCTATGTTAAATACCCCTCTCCCCCGGGAGGGTGGGTATCCATAAGGGATTTCCCCACGTTAAAAAAAGGAAGTTTCATTTAATAACAGATCGAAATTAAAATGGTGTAGTATAATTATGTTGAATGTGAACCAGTGCGCGTGTTGATTTATGTGAAATGTGTATGTGATCTTAGTAAAATATATCAGACCGAAATAAACTTCAACTCAATACAATAAATTTATTGTAGGTAAACTTTAATTTATAAATTCCGAGAGTTATGAAAAATTTTATCAATAGGCGACATATCGATTAATCTGACGGCGAAGGCAAACCAGGCGAGCTGTTAGGACTCTGCTCGGCGTGATGCGATGGTGATGTGGCAGTAGGCTCTAGGGACTCCGATAAGTCTGGGTGTACAAGAACAACAGACATGTTTTGCTCCTGGCTTCCTTCAACCATTTCTACTTCTTTTAGCTCTTCGGGTATTAAATTTAAAAACGGAATTTTTCAATTTTGTCATTCAGTATCCAGTTTTTGATTTGATATAAATTTGTGCTTGATTTGATTTTTCTGTAGTTTAGAACTATAAATGCGTTTTGTTCGGATTAAAAATTTACCACATTTTACAAAAAAATTGAAGAAATCTGCAGTTATTGTTTATATTCAGCAAAGTGTAATAGATAGTTGCAAGAACTGGGATATGAGCTTAGGTTATTCTACCGCTCGATATACTTTTTGCGAAACGAGCAATGGGTAGATACTTTATAATCTTAAAATTATTTGGATTTTTTCGAATAACTATTAGACTCACATTATCTATTCAAACACATTTGATGTCATTTTTCATGACATTTTGTGTTGCATGTACGTTGTATGTTCTTTATTTATTTTTGAGCCTATGAAAATGACAAGATCTGACACTACTGATCAAAATTTTCAGCCATTTTAGTGAAGAGAGAGTTTTCATGTTGTTAAGATAGGTGATACGAAATACACCGGGTCATCTAGTATGCAATAAAAATATAAAGGTAATGGAAAAAGTTATCGTCAGAGTTTTCCAAAGCACGGACAAAGACTTCATAATTAAGTGGCAGTAGATGTTCCCTAATTTTGACCATGCACTGGAAAACGCTATATGTAAGGTCAAAAATAGAGGAAGGTTGTGGAATCTAGCTGGGTGTAAATTATGTTGGACTTGTTATTTTGGTGAGTTTTGGAGAAGTTTTTATATCTAGCAGTAGACGTCTAATAAAAACTCATCAATAACAATTACTTACCAACCAAAGCAGGTATCCTTCCGTATTTGTCAGCAATCCATCCAAATATAAGCCCTCCGACGATAGCGCCACAGAAGAATATAGATTGTGCTGTTGCAGAGTAGTGCTCTTTGTCACACACCCAATTTTGCTGTTATAAAAGAGCGGGATATTTTTGTTCATTTAATTGCATTAAAAGATATAAAAAGCTTTACAAGAATATTTCAACTAAAAATAAAATTCAAATTGGTGGTACTATCGGCTGACGGTGAGGGAAAACATCGCGAAGAAATCTGAACCTGAGAAATGTTCTTATAGTTTGTTGGATAATATAGATCTCTGGAATTCTTGAAGTTTGAAATTACGAAAACATCGTGGACTAGAGCTGTTAATATGCCCATATCTTCTATCGAGAAGAGGCCTTGCAGTGGATCTCGTACAGGCTAATGATGAATTTGTATCAGATTCTAAAACTTTTAAAGAAGGTCTTAAGAAAAACAAATTACAAACCTGAGTAGCAATAGTCTCATAAGGTATATCAGTAAAGTTATATTCCCATTGGTTTTGACATTGTTTGACCGGCCATTTAGAATTAGGAACGTGTAAGCCATCTTGCAATACTTTAATCCAATCTACATCGTACACTAAACATTTCTCGTATTTGTTATCTTCGCCCATTGGTACTGATAGATGACGTCTGAAAATATTAACTCAATTATAATTATGTAATGTCTTTTCTTGAGAAACGAAACATGAGCTTGTCTGCTGTATATTAGTTGAGTTAAAGACCGTGCAAATATTATTTTCTATTTTATCTTTGCTTGACATTTCATGTATATATTTAATGGTCTAATTAAAAACTAAACAGATTTCAGTCATTTTTTTACTTTTACTACTTAACCACTCAGTTCTTATCTGAAGGAAACATTATCACAGTGCCTTCATCTAAATTCTAAACTGATATTGCAAAGCTGAAGGCTTTGTTAGGTAGAACGCGCTAATCTCAGGAACTACTGGTCTGATTTGAAAAATTCTTTCAGTGTTAGATAACTTATTTACCGGGGCTATAGGACATATCATCACGCTAAGACCAATAGGAGCGGAACCCCAATGAGGAATGTTTCATAATAGGTTTTTCCCTATCTTCAACTTTCACTGCATGTAATAAAAAAACAATGCAGACGAAGTGGTTATTATTCAGATAAGGTTTTCACATAATATACCAAATACATAGAAATTAAACGAAAGAGAGTTAAGCAACAGATAACTTCTTACCTTTCTTCGAGAGTTAAATTAGCGAGTTCGGGTACATGACACCAATATTCAGAAGGCACGTTCGACATAAACAGCTGTCCGAAGTAAACGAAAGCGAAGAAAAAAGCGTAAGGTATCATTAGGAGGAAAAGCATTCTTTGGTACCATCCAAAGCCACCAATGTAAGGCAGTAAGTCATCCAAATCTTTTAGTTTCCTTTGTTGGATCTCGACACCATTTGCTGCTAAAAATGATACTAGAGAAGTTTAAGGTCTAGTGATAAATAACCACTACTTATGATTTTGTTTGAACTGTTCCACGTGATAAGAACTTTAAAATTAATATGACGATATTTCTCCAAATAGCTCATGAGATGACTGATGACTGAATAAATGACATCTGAAGAACTAAATCTAGTTCCAATTCCATGAGTAGATTTATAACGCACGCTCTAATACAAGGCTCCTTAGGTCTTTTTATCACTCGGACTAAACAGACGATCAAAATTGTTGAGGGCTTCCTTTGGAGATTTTTACAATGAACAACATTTTGAACTTGTTTGCCCGAGACATTGTGAAGCGATACTGTAATAGATTTGAGGAGGTTGGAATTACTTGGCAGTCTATACTTAGTTCCGTATACTGAAGGCAACATATGTTAAATTCCATGGCGTGAGTAATACTGCGGTTGCGACTAAATTTTACTTCCCAAACATAAAATGCAGCCCTTGAAACTGTTGTTCCATTATATTGTTGACAGATATCAGATACATGATAAAAAAGACGGGCAGCATAAATCTTTGTCGAACTTGTTTGGAGACAAGCATGCGTTTTTAAATACTTGTGATGTATTAAATGAGATTCCGTGTCATGCCATTTTTACTAAATATGTGCTTCAGGTCATTTGATGTTTTGACAAAAGATAGATGTACTATAATTCTTTTTTTGTCGAATTGTCTACGCTACTGGTCTTACGGGCCTTGACAGTTACACCGGATTACATCACGTTTTATCATACAATATTACGTTACAATATTATACATAACATGACATGTGTAATTTTTTCCTTTTCAATAGTCATCAAATCGTGTACCACAGGTGGTACGCGTGATCTAAAGATCAAGTTTAACGTGCACTACACGTGACCTAAAGATCGAGTTTAACGTATACCACAGACCGTACACGTGACCTAAAGATCGAGTTTAACGTATACCATTAAGGCATATCACCGATAGCACCCGTGGCTTGGTTGCGTCGGTTGTTAATATTTACTATTCTAGTGTTCAAGTTCTAAATTTTTTTAAGCCCCATAACAGATCCGTTCCTTTAATCTATTACGTATAAAATAACATTCTATTGTGATGTATGTGCTTGATAAGTTAGGTATTGAGATGATATTTAAGAATGTATATTACCTTTTTGTACTGGTTCTTCTATTTTAAATTCAGTGAAGTCAGGGAGGGTTGTCACAGACATCTCTCCCTTCATGTTCTTTTCATGTGATTCCATTCTCGTAGAAGGTTTTACCCGCAAAAGACACTTTTTGCGACGTCGTTTCCGCTTCCTTAAACCTCAACGTGGTAGATTTTTTCTAGAATAAAAAAAATCACATTATTTACCTTGGTTTACGTTAACTGGCCATAAAAATCCTGTTCATATCGATACCAACAAGGTGGCTGCAAATACGTGGACAGTATGATAATCTAAGTAATAATATTCTGTGATTTTTTATGTGAAACATCTATAGGTGCGGGTAAATCTGATTGTAGGCGTGGTGAGTTTGTGAGACATGGTGACGCGATGCCATGCGCAACAGACTCTGCGCAATCTTTCACGCCGTATTGAGCTGGCATATCTATAGTATAATTTGAGAAATCGAGAATTTGAGATTCAAATAATTTCGAAGTTTCACATCTGCCAGGCGTCCCGTGTCGGCTCAATTTTTATTGTACCACGGAAAAGTGACTGCACTATGACTGATGGTAAGCACAGTACAATCCAAAAACAAAGCTGACCCTCGAGAGATCTCATCCGTCATCGATCGCTGGTGTCATGCCAGCCTGCATAAATATCTCTTCATGTTACGCTTGAAGGACAATGTATTAGGAAGGAGGGAACGTATTAGCCAGGAGATCGTACCACAACTTCACGGTACGGCAAAGGTAAAATGTTGCGAACTGTCTACATGTTGTTGGTCTGACAGGCTGTTCAGAACTTTCCTGAGGCTTGGGGCAAGCGCTCAAGGTATTTAGCCAAAATGGCAACTAATGCAAGTGTGCTTAACTTGGCGACAAAAGCGAAAACTCAAAAGAATGAACGAACTGTGTTCTTTTTGGAATTTGTGAATCAATTATACGAATTATTTAAATTACATAATTTGTAAATTGAAATTATTAATGTTAGTCTGGTTTTCACGTCTACTTGCGATCTGATTTATTTCTTGTATACTTAACCATATGATAAATAAAGCCCAAGTGTATTATTCAGTAAAACTAATATAATTATTTGATTTTACATATTATTGTACTTTGAATAACTGAAAATTATTTCAAAGAATTTCAAATACTAACAGATGTTTACACCACTGCGGAAGAATTCAAACAATCATCTACCCGTGTATTTCTCGTATATATAATATGATAAATTAAGCCTAACGGCATTATTTACTAAAACGAATACAATTATTTGATTTTACATATCATATGACGTCATTTGATAAGCGGTTTGATCTGGTACATTTTGTTAGCACTTGAATTAAGTTGTCTGTTTGATGAATCCCCTGATTTGTACAATTAAATACTACTAAGATACAGCTGACTAAATTATTTATTCAGGGTTTATCGACAATAGAAAGAATACGACATAATATATGTAATCATTTTGTACATTATATGATGAACTACGTTTAGATTTAGTCTCATATGATATTTGGTGGCATTAAGAGGTGTTACGCTTTAATAGCAGCATTTTATGATGGCCATTTTGACAAATTACAATAGTGGCGTAAATTTTCAATTTATTTTTGACAAAAATGTGTAAAAATTGTTTTGTTTTGCATTGAGCATTGACGCGAGTTTTCCGGACGTGATAGTACTGGCCAATAATCCTGTATGTTGTATAGTCATACATACATACAATACAATAC
>JACEII010000144.1:164484-195572 GCA_014332785.1 Antheraea mylitta | reverse complement strand
TACCTACTTAAATATATGCATTACTACCTACTTAAATATATGCATTATTTCTCAATGCTCATAAAGCTACTAAGCTTACTAAAGTTTACTAAAACTAAATTCAAAATAATGTTCATTTTTTTATATAAAACCAGATAAACCAAGATGGGCCTCCTGATATTAAGTAATCACTACAATCCATAAACACTAGCAACACTAGGGGATTCAAAGTGCGTTACCAGTTATAGGGAAGAGGGAGACGAAGGAAAAGAGGGAGGGAGAAGGGAGATGTGTGACCGGCGCTCTTACTGACCGAACGATACGGCACGATGCAAGCACTGTTACTTCATGTCGGTCTTTCTTTGGGTCGGTTGGTAATACCCCGGGCGAGCTGACCCATTCATGCCGAAACCAGTAGCTGCTTCAGCGTGGTTCTATCACCTCTATAAAGTCACGGATACAAAACCCCTTTATCAATAATGGCAGTTCTAAACATTAAAACTCTACGCTGTTTGAACATGGCACATCAATTAAGATTAATAAATCCTATGTAGAAACTGCATGTAAGTGGAAACATGAAGTAAATAGTCTTTTCATTACAAATGGGGCTGGTAGAACTGTAAATAAACCAGTCACTAATTGTTCTTAAAATGCAATGTTTATTTTTAGTAAAGAAACAGGGTATGAATTATCTGGGAAGCCTAGACATTTTTATTCAGAGTGGGATGCTGTATTCAATGGCTCAGTGGTCTGCTCATACGTGCAACTGAAATTAAAGACATAGTAATAACTTTTTTATTTTTATATCATAGGAGGGAATGGAACAAGTGGGTCACTTGATGTTAAGTGATCACCACAGTTCATAGACACTTGCAACATCAGGGGAATCACAAGTGTGTTGCCAGCCTGTCTCGTAACCAGACTGCCTCAGCCGGGTGTGGCGTGGGAAACGCCTGCCGCCGGGGGTGTCGCGGAGCTTGCTCACGCTACCCCGTGACACTTCCATAGTGCGGCGTAGGTTGCCGTGGAGTTTTAGCCGGTTAGAGTCGCCGTAAGGCCCCTCATCTGCGCGACTCGCGCGTAGGTGTGGGCGGTTCATGTCAGGCTCTCCCCTGGGAGCCTGAGCTCAGTTCATGATGGATTTCTCCACGTAAAAAAAAAAACAGGGGGAAGGAGAGGAGAGGTGGTCTCCAGCGCTCTCACTGACCGAACGAAACGTTACAATGCAAGCACTGTTACTTCACGTCGGTTCTCTGTGTATTACCACGGGCGAGCAGACCCATTCGTGGTTGAAGCTACTGTTATAGAATATGCGTAACTCCATTAATTTAGGCCATGGAATCGATTTAGAGTATTTTAAATAGGTCACAGTTATTAACTATTTGCGTTAATCGTTTTTGAGGTTGATAGCTTCTCATGGATTCTATACTGCTAAGGTAGATTTTATGACGATTCTAATTTTAAAGCTAAACAACGCCACATATACCACGCTGAAGCCACCTATTACTGGTTTCAGCATGAATGGTTCTGCTGGTCCGGGGTAGTAGCACACTCTCACAGAAAACAGTGAAGTAATAGTTCTTGCTTGTTGCGTTTCGTTCAGTCAGTAAGAGGGCCGGAGGTCCATCTCTCCGTATCCCCTCTCAACTAAGGTCAGTGAGAGGGCCGACCCCAGTTCTCCTCTCCCCTTAAACAACCCTCCCCCTCCTCTCAACACAGGCTGACAACGCACTTGCGACTCACTTGGTGTTGCTAGTGTCTATGGACCGTGGTGGTCACTTAACATCAGGTGGCTCACCGATTTGTTTGCCTCCTATGACATAAGAAAAAACAGTAAGCATATTTATCAGTAAACAAGCAATGAGCTAAAAGGAAAAATGTTTGAGATACAGACTTTTTATGCTGGTGACTTGTACGGAAGTAAATTTTAATTTAAATATCACTACTATATATCCTTACTCTGTTAAAGTACGTCTTATCGACGTACGAATGTGCTTATTTTTTTTTTTTTCGAAATGACTACGCTATTGGCCTAGCGATGTCATAACAGCTTCACCGGACTATTAAGGCGAGCGCTTAAGGCACTCAGCCGATTTTATTTTGGCAACCAGCTCAAGGGTGCACGGCACACCTCGGCTTACCTGTTGCATGCAAAATCGCGACCTATTTTAGCTAACCTAGCTAACTATTCATACATGTTTCAGTGGTTGAAACGTACATGTGTACCAAGCATAGACGCCTCAACAACTCCTCCATATATTTATTATCAGAAAATTGAGAGTTTCTCAGTTTGATAAGGGAAAAAAGTAAACCCTTCCACTTTCATGTGTAAGCGTGTAGGCGTGCACGTGTGTGGGGGTGATCGTGTAGTGTTTACGAATGTGCTTGAAACATCTCATACTGTATGAATGTCGTTATGGAAATCCCATGAAGCTTCATCATCACCATCTTACCCTTATCCCATTTATGTAGGGTTAGTAGATGTAGGTGGTAGAGTCAAGCTGGAGCTATTATCCGCTTCGGCATGAATGGCTCAGCTCACCCGGGGTAGTACCGCCCTCTTACAGAAAACCGAGAAGAACATTGATGTGTTTCGTTCGGTTAGTGAGAGCGCCGGGGGCCCACCTACCCCCCCAGTGCTAGAACCCATGGACGGTAATTACTTAATACCAGGTGACCCGCTTGTTCGTTTGACTCTTATGAACAAAAAAAAATAGGGCAATGTAACTCTGTCGGAATGTGATGCGTGGTATCCTCCTCAGCGGCGCAGTCATAGCATGCGCTCATTGTGAGCGATCTGGTTCAGGTACCACCCAAACAACTATGCCCGGTGAGTATCTGCACCACACAGAACGTTAATAAGCTCCCGATTACACTGTTCAGGCAGGACCGAGCGGATATCGCCGTCAGTACATCTGCCGAAAAACGCGTCCGCCAGGACCTGCCTCCATTGCCCTATTATCTTCTCCCGGTATTTCCTTATTCTATCCTCTATCTCCCTGGAATCCAGAAACTCCTCTATTTGCTTCTTAGCTGCCGTGAATTGGTATACGAAAGCTTCCAGCTCGCAACAGTGATGGACGACCCTCTTTAGACAAGTCGACCTGAGTAGACCAGCAGATTTAACATCACTGAGCCGAACTTGATGTTTCACTAATCAATGTGCATAAGTTTTCAGTTCAAATATTTTTTTTATATAATAAGTGGCCAACGAATAGGAGGGTCACCTGATGTAAGTGATCAAAGCCGTCCATAGACACTAGCAATACCAGAGGAGTCGTGAGTGGGCTGCCAGCCTATGTTTAGGGGAGACGGAGGAGTCTAGGACAGATGGGCCTTCGGCGCTCACACCGACCGAACCAAACGCAACAAAGCAAGCACTGTTACTTCACGTCGGTTTTTTGTGAGAGGTTTGGTTGACGGAGCCGACCCATTCATGCTAGAACCAATAGTAGCTTCAGCGTGGCCTTACCACCTACAAATATATATGTATATCTACAAATGTCAAAGAATGGGACCATCGGAGTGCGAGTCCGATTCACACTTTATTCACGTTTATTTTAACAATTATAAAGACAATGTCGATCCGGAAATTTTCAACCGTATTCGGTGTGGAAAACAAATAATTAGCGCACGCGATTCCATTGTAGACTAATTCCGTGTTACATCACTCGACGAGCGTTAAATTAGACGACTCTAAGACATAATAATAATTGTTTCATTTATTTCATGACGTCATCGCGTTGCTAAGCGCATTACACTTGCCTTGATTTATAAGTATACTAGTTTTTGCTCACAGCTTCGGTCGTGCTAATGTAGATTTAATCTCCTTGAGTACAGTACTTGTTTGTCTGGAGAATAATAATAAGTTTTATTTATTCGACCACAAATAATAGGTCTTTACCTATGAAATTGCCGTTCTGCAGTACTGGCCATTACAAATCAAAATAATTTTTGTTTGGCTAAGAATTCTAATTTCAAATGAATTTTATTTTAAAAACATGGAATTCTTTTTTCAAAAGTAGTCATTTGTTTATTGGTTAGTGTTACATATTCATCGCATTTCAATCTTTTTTGTCATCATGGATACGTTAAAAATTCGAGTAATTATGGAATATGAGTACCGTCGTGGCAGCAACGCGGCACAAGCGGCACGCAACATCAACGACGTTTACGGAGCTAACACTACAAACTAACGCACCACCTGTTATTGTTTTTCTCGCTTCCGTTCTGGTAATTTCGACCTGAAAAATGAACCTAGTGGTCGTCCGAAGATTTTGGTCGACAATGACGAATTAAAGGCGATTGTGTAAGCTTATGATACACGATCTACGGCTGAATCAGCAGCAGCTTTCGACATTAGCGTCAAAACAATATTGACCCATTTGCGTCAAATTGGTAAGGTAAAAAAGCTTGACAAATGGGTGCCCCACTAACTCAATGATCGCCAGCACGAAGTACGCGTCGTAACGTGCCTTACACTGCTCAACAGACACACAAATGAAGGAATTTTGAACCGCATTGTTACCTGCGATGAAAAATGGACTCTGTTTGATAACGCAAGCGCTCAGCAAGTTGGTTGGATTCTGGATCAGCACCTAAACAATGCCCTAAACGAAAACTTACCCCTAGGAAAGTGATGGTCACTGTTTGATGGTCTAGCGCCGGAGTGATTCATCACAGCTTCATAGCAAACGGGGTGAGCATTACTGCAGATATGTACTGTGAAGAAATGAACAAAATGATGGAAAAGCTGACACATCTCCAACAAGCATTGGTCAATCGCTCGTCTCCGCTGCTCCTGCATGACAACGCGCGACCTCATACTGCACAGTAGACGGTCTGCAAGTTGCAAGAACTGGGGATGGAAGTTCTTCGTCATCCGCCCTACTCACTAGACCTTCCGCCTATAGACTACTACTTTTTCCAGAATTTGGATAACTCCTTGGCGGGAAAAAATTCAATACCCGAGTGGCAGTACAAAATGCCTTTGAAGAACGTATTGCCTCCTGTCCAGCTGATTTCTTTAAGAAAGGCATTAATAAACGACCACTGCGTTGGCAAAGATGCATTGATTGCATTGCTTCGATTAATACAAATAAAAATACATGAAAAAAATTCGTTTAAATTTTGTTCATACAAAACGGCAATTTCATAGGTAAAGATCTATTCTTAAAACTAAACAATATTGTTTGTGAAAAAAAAAAAAGAAAAAGTACCACCATTTTGACTTCAAACAATAAAAAAATCAATCGAGGGGTTAAATCATTCTAAATAATTCAGCCGTCACGAAATTCCTGGCAGATGTAAAACATCAAAATTTTGTATTAGTCATAGGCATTAAAGAACAGGTTACGACAGGAATCAGCTATAGCATAATGAAAAGATAAACCATTACAAATTTGTTCCATAAAATAATGACTTTTTATTTATTTTATTACATAAACAATCACTTTTATTAAATACAACAATTCAACTAGACGCAGGTGCAGTGTTTAGCGGCATTTATCAAAGGGCGCTAGGTTGTCGGCGCGTGCCGTGTAACATTAGTATAACGAGTGGCCGACACTACAATTTGAAACTTATGCTTATACAGATAGGGTTGCAAATGTTTTTGAGTATTTAATTAATAGTGCAAAGTTCGTGTCTTGCGTCGCCACGCCAGAAATCAGGTTTACCCTCCGCCTATAGATGTTTCAAATCAAAAATAGTTATGTGTAGTACATACTCGATTAATTATTCTGATTCACTTTTAGAGGATGTGATTAAAACATTGAAGATGGTAAAGATATCAGCCGAGGGATTAAAGTAACAGTTAAGATTCTACTTGTAAATAAATAAATGAAAAAATAATTTAATACTTACATTCAATTCTTTATTACATATCACAGAAATATACAACAAAAATCCAATACGAATAAATTTCCGTTCAATAATGGCAACAATAAAAAAATACTGCTAAACAATCCATCAATTCAAACGCTTAGTTACTTTATTCATCAATAATTTGCTCAATCCGTTTTGATTATTATCGCCAAATGGGCTTGTTTTAAAGGAAATTTTGTAATTAGTTTTAAATTATATACAGTATTCGTCAATCTTTTTGACCGCTCTGAATGTATAGTCAAAACAGTTTACGGCGACATGGTTAAGGACAACACCGGTAATACTGAACCAGGAAAAGGTCCCGGCTAAATCCAGAAAACATCACCGGTTGGTACGACTGTCCCTTTTTTACGACTGAATAGCGACGGAAAGAAAACGGAATTGTCTTAACTTGAAAATTTTAATTTTAATTTTTGGCAACCAATCTATCCGATTATTTCTGCCTTGTCGCGTAGTCAATAATATTACAAGCGTCGTGCGGTCACTTCAATATTAAGCGTCGTGTGAGTCAATATTCTAACAAGATGGTGGATCCCTTGTTAGAACCTTCCAGGGAGTTTTTGTGGCATCTCAGAATTTCATTCACTTCACTTATGCACAATAAACCAACCATATTACATAAAATACCACCAACTTTACACAATATAGAGTCAAGTAACACAAGATTATGAATAAAATATAAAATCCACTACATGTCAGACTGAAATCCCGCAAAAACTCCAAAAACTTAACTTGACACCAGAGTCAAAAGACTATTTTAAAATACATAACTCATATAGTCTATACCAATATTATAAAGAGATAAAGTTTGTAATGTTGTAGGGGGTAATCTAAGGAACTACTGATTTGATTTGAATAATTCTTTCAGTATTACATAACGCATCTATCGAGGAAGGTTATATGCTATATATCAACACGCTAAGACCAATAGGAGCGGAACACCAATGAAGAATGTTTCAAAATCGGACTCTTGAGAGCTTCCGCTGCATGTCGCAGTCGTGGGCAGAGGCTAGTTATATGTATAGAGATGGAACATTGAAAATTGGTATGTACTTATACAGCAAGAAATTCCAAGCGCTCTGATACATTAATATAGTATCTATTTTATAAAAAACATGCATATTTTACCCTTGTTACGTCATTTTTTTATGTGTAGTGCTAAAACCAGGTAACAAAATAAGGTCGTATGGATGAAAAATTCAATAGTAGGATAACGAGACCCAGAACATTCGAAGCGGTATTTTTTTATACAAGAATTTGGGTAAAAAATTATTTAGTCCAATACACAAGTTACGACATTTTCGATTTCTTCCAAACAAATTAGTAGTAGTTATTTTGGTGTCATTATAACAGATTTTGACTGTAGTCGTAAATTCGTACTAGCCCGTAATGTAGAGTTTAAAAAAAAAAACAAAATTCAAATATAATTCGTCTATGTCTAAGCTGTCTCGAAGTTATATAATGTAATATGTATTTATGCTTCAATTTGTGTCCAAAATTATTTCAGAGCAGTCAGAAAGCTTGGCGTCGATTTTACCTATAATTAGATTTCAAAATGGCGTTTGCAAATTATTAAAAGATGAAGTAACCTTATACAAATATTTACACTTAAATAGTAATACTTAAGTAACAATAACTCACTATTACTAAAATTTTATGAGCAAACAATCTGCACAAATAAAGATGAGCCGACTGTTGAAATATATTGATAGTCACATAAAAGATAACTCGACAAAAGTCGAAAATTTTTGTTACAAATATTCATTTCTATAGCAAATATCATTTCGAAGTGTGAATTTATTATTTAAAAGCCTATAAATAATCACAAATTTGCTATCGTATGTTAATATTTGTACATACATTGTTTCCCGCTAAAAACGTGCGTTTAAAAAATGTCAACTGTCAAAATTCTATGTAATGGCAAAGGAAATAAATTCATACAGCCACATTTACATTTGATCAAATATGTAAAATTAAGTTTATGTTCTATGTAAATAAGAAGTAATAATATCTTTTATGTATATATTTATACGAATTTTATCATAGCATTCAAATTGTTTTAATATTGTTCTTCAAATTTGTACAAACCAAATTTAACTTAAAATAAATACCTTACAATAATAATAATAATAAATAATAACTATACTAAATAAAACTAACGGCAAGATTTAATTCGAGTTAAAAAATGGATATATTGTTGGCAAGATATAGTTCATATTTTTTCATAATAACCACATTTATTACATTTTTAAGCAAAATTAAAAATATAACTCCATTCCTGTTTGAAAAATATAACCTATATTTAACATCAATTACTTTATCACAGATTTCGATGATTTCAACGAATTAAAAAAATGAGTTAATTTATTTACGTTTTCAAATTGAATGATCAAATAAAAAATAAAAGTAAAGATTTTGATAATGCCACTTCTTACCTAGCTACTGTACGTCAAATGACTCGAAACGGTATCCGTTTAGAAGGCACCTGAGTCAATTTCTGTACTATATTATTTAATACTAAAATAACGAATTACAATAAAAACTTTTGGAAAAGACATTCTAATCGACTCGATAATGCCACGTCAGATCCGCTTGCCGGACGTTCGTAAATTGACTCGAAACGGTATTTGTATTGAGAGCGCATGAGTCAATTGCTATACTGTACTATTGACTACAGTACCAAATGACACTTAAATTTGCTCACAACACCTCAAACCACATTATCCCGTTTGTCGTCGAGTCTTTTAGACGCTCTCGCCGATGCTCTGACTGAGGCTCTGATAGATGCCCTGGAGCCGATTGCACTTGGTATCGCTCTGACAAACTCTTGGTTTTTGTTTCTGTTTGTCGAAACTGAGGCCCGTTGTGTATACGTTTCAGGTTTATCGTCGTTTTTAGATTTTCTATAACACAATTAATTGGAGTAAATAAGAAAATCATGAAGCATATACTTGAATAAAATTTAGTCTTAGCTTAATTTAAAATCGATTCACTATATCAAAAGTTATAGTAATTTTAATGACGACCCGACTTTATTACGAGAGAATGGTAGATAATCAAATGGACTTAATACATTCAGATGATTTTATTAGTAACTGTTTTTAATTAGGCTTCACGCAGACGGAGTCGCGGCCACAGCTAATATAGACATATATTTGATATCCTTATTAGCTTTACAGGTGCACTAACGAAAATGAACTTCTTCAGTTTTCAAAATATCATGTTGATTTCAAATTTCAAAAAATAGTAATTAGATAAATCATATTACTAGACCGGGCTTGAAACTTAATGAATAGATATAAGAAAAATAAATTGAAGAATACACGTAATTTTAAAAACTTGATTTAAAGTTTTAAATTCTTAAAAATCTTTGATTAATTTTTTTCTATAAAGCCCCCCCATGTGTATGCACTCTCTATTTAATTTGTAACCGTGATGTATTCCTACAAAAAGAACTATTTTTTTTCTAATTGGCACTTACACTTACCTAGGAAAGCAAGGATTGTCCCAAAACCTTTGATCCTTGCCAAAGTCCTCTCCATCTTGCAACGTCTGGGGCATCTCTGTGTCCATTGTCTCGGGCAGGAACAGGCAGAGCATCCCACCAACCACGCCCAGAGCGCCCAAGATTAGCAGTGGAAGGTCTTGGGAGATGTTGGCCTGTAAATATTTTACATAAACCTATAAAATTTGAAATGTAATTCAAATGGGAGAGCTTTGTTATGGAGTTATGATCCTAATGAATTAACTGAAATATAAAATGACCAATTTATCATTGCTGTATTTGTATTATGATTGCCTTTTACTAAATATAACTAATCTAAAGAGGTACTCGATTAAATGCTTTCTTCTTATTAAGGACAACAAACAATTGTACTCAGAAATACATGTAAACAATATTCCATAAAAAAACAGCATAGTTCTTACAGAAAAATCCGCTCCACCGCCCACGGAGTAAGTATACAGTTAATTTTAGGGTCGTAAATAAAATCAAAACGAATGGTAGTTAGCTAGTAAGATTACATGAAATACAGTATGAGGGTACAATGAAATAATAAAAAAAAAACATAACATAAAGACAAAGTAACAATCGAAACATTCTAAACATAGTTGGAAACTCAATAACAAAATAAGATATAAATTAGTTCAAAACACAACACTCTGTTTTATGGCCTTTTTAAATAAATGCTTTCAAGTTTTGGGTAATATATTTTTTTTTTGGGGTGAGCGGTTGTCACCCCTCGTCAGATCACCTCTACCGCGGGTAGGTAGAGACCTTTTTAAGCTATGTCTTTATCGGGTTTTTTGGCCGTTTTCTATCAACTGTTCCCTTCTTCTAGCAGTAACATTCTTATATCTCGCTTCTACGTCTTTTCTATCCCTTCCTTTCTGAACACATTTGGCAACTATGTTCTATAGGAGTCCAAAGCTGTTCAAACCATTTCCTTTGTTGTCTTCCATTTTTTGTTCGACTCTGACTTTTGTTTAGATTCCATATTTCACAAGTTCCCTTCGAGTTCTGTATCTGTTATGCTCCCTTATGTTTTTATTTGTTGCTGTTTTTAAAATTTTGTGATACTGACCTTGTCTTCCTTTGGTTGTTTCCTTTCCTTATAGTTCATCCACTATCTTTTATCCTCTTCTAGATTTCGCGAATGGTCCAGAGAACTGTTATTAAAAGTTGGGTTCAAACTCATTTAGTCTTTCCATTTCTAGTTGTTTCTCTTAGACTTAGTTCTCCTGTAGTTTGTATCTTGTCTTATATCAAGACTAGATACATAGCTAATTTCGGGTGATAACGTTGTTTATTACCTATTTATTTTTTTACCTAAATGGGCCTGACCCAAAGAAGTTCCAACATCCTTAAGCTTTCTCAAGTCTCTACTCTATTTGCTTCTTGCTTAACCGATAATTTACTTCCATATTTGTCAGTATCAAAAGCTCTTTTCTATCCTGTCGTTCCTACCATATTCCACACTCCTCTGCCTTCTTCCACATATTTATTCCTATTTCTTCCTCATGTCCTCTATTTCAGCTTTTAAGGTCTGTATATTTTTACTCATTGTATCCATGCTCTTCTTTATTTCTTTCTTCCGGTTTTTTGTATCTTCCCTTTCCCCTCATGTCCTCTATTTCAGCTTTTAAGGTCTGTATATTTTTAATCGTTGTATCCATGCTCTCTTTTATTTCTTCCTTCCGGTTTTCTGTTTCCTCCCTTTTCCTCATGTTCTCTATTTCAGCTATTAGAATCTGTATTGTTTTACTTATCATATTCATATTATCATTTATTTCTCTGCTCTAAGTATTTGTTTCTACTTCTTCCCTTTTCCTTATATCATCTATTTCTACTTTTAATATCTGTGTTGTTTTTTTACTCATTGTATCCGCCGTCTCCTTTGATTCTCTCTTAAGCTTCTTCATCTCCTCCATTATGTCCCTTTTGATGTTACTAACGACCTCCTCCATTTCCTTCCTTAATTTGGAAACAGTCTCGTCCATCATTCCTTTTAAGTACTCTTTCCTTCTTTTATTTTCTTCGGCTTCCACAGACTCTTCCACAATAATTTCCTCGCTTTCGTCTATCTCTCTTACTCCTCCGGTATACAACCATACAGCCGCTCCATGTTTTTTATGACGGTTTCTTTCATCGAGGTATTCATATCTTCCACTTTCCCAAGTAGTTCTGTAATTTATTGGATCTTTACCCTTGCTGTAGTTTTAATTGCTGAGGGACCCCTAGAGCCTCCAACGATATCGTAAATGAGCCTGTGATTGTGCCTTTGTTTGCTTGTGCTTCTTTGGGAACCCGCACCCTACCCGTGGCATTGTCTTTATTCTTTCTCATAATTGTTAGTAATTGTTAAAAATGTTAGTTTTTATTCTAAAATATATATAATAAATGTCATCTGTATGTTCAATACACAGCCTATTTCTGTGCGTCTAATAGATTTACTCGAAGTCCTAACCAAATATATTCTTTCCCAAAGAAAAATAAACAAAAGTCGAACTTTGTTAGCTATTGCCCTGTATTCCTCCGATTTTTTGCTTTTAGCGATAAGTACGATAGTATTATTTATTGCTTTTAACTTGTGCTACATAATCCGTCCTTAAAATACCTATAAACTTAAAAATGTATTTTCTCAATTGTGAGAATCCATATACTCGGAGAAAATAATTCCAGTTTTCGTTTTTCGCGTCCGAATTTGACAGTTTTTTCAACGGATTAGTCTTTAGAGCGTCCAGGACTCTCCCCTCAGATGAAACACTCCGGGCGATTCTTAAGGAATTTTCCGGAAACTCGGACAATGTATGTAATTTCTAATGTTTTTGTCTGTTTCTCATCCCGGGTGCGTCCCACGACGGTGTCGACGTGTGCGACAGGTGAGGTTTGATGCTCCCGATCGAATACATTAGTATTTGAATTTATAAAAGGTTGGTTTTCAGATACCGGGCGCGTCCCGCAACTATTCCGACGGATGCGGCGAGTGAAGGGTGGTGCTCCCGATCTGATACTGGCCAAAAGTGTAAAAATTTGAATTTGCAAAATTATGAAAACTGTGAAATTCGTCAAAAACTATGTTTTTTTTTCAGTATTTTTCAGGTTTTTATGTAAGTAAAGCTTATTAAATCTATACAGTTATTGTCAATTCGTTTAGCGCAGACCGCGAGGAGTGCAATACTTGTATATACCGATAAAATTTTATATCTAAAATTCAAAATTTGGGCAGCGATTGGGTAATATTTTACACAATATCTATTGATCTATTGTCCAATAGTGATGCTTCAAAACGTACCAAATACACGACAAATGGAGCAACTATGGAAGCTACGTAGCCCATGATGTGAATGAGGGCAACACCTTGTGCTCGAACAACAGTTGGTAAGAGTTCGGCAGCATACTGCAGACCGATGTTATAAGATATGTTCACAGCGAAACGGCCGAGGATGGCTAGAGACGCTGATGGTCCACCTGATAAAAAATAAGCAGGTTTTTTTTTAGATTTTGTTTTTGGCAAACAATTGTTTAATAGAATATTACTACTATGGTCGAGCAGTTAGTAATGGTAGGAGTAGGTTTTGTAGGTAGAGCCACGCTGAAGCTATTACTGGTTTCAGTATGAACGGGTCTGCTCGTCCGGGGTAGTACCACTCTACACACAAAAAACCGACGTGAAGTAACAGTGCTTGTATTGTCACGTTTTTTTCGGTCTGTGAGAGAGCCGAAGATCCATCTCTTCTCCCCCTATCCCTATTCCCGCATTCCCATAAACACAGGCTGGCATTACACTTGCGACTCCCCTGGTGTTGTTAGTGTCTATGGACGGCGCTGATCACTTAACTTCAGATGACCAATCAGTTCGCTTCCTCCTATAGTATAAAAAAGGTATGAATGATATTACAAGTTTCTTGCGGTCATTTCAACGTTTAACAAGATGGTCACTCCCTTTTCAATACTTTCCAAGACGTTTTTGCAGCAAACCAGACTCCATGCTACATGTTATTATTTCCTATCCACTTCACTTGTACACAATAACTAAACTGTATGATGTAAAACATATCACAAAATATAGAGTCAAATAACATAAGCATATAAATAAAATATAAAAACCACTACGTAACAAAGCCCTGCCAAATACTCTGATTAATAGAGTTAATAAAGATGTCCCTTTAAAAGAAAATAATAAAGGCTGTGCATTTGGATAAAGTTATTAGTGTTGTGTTATAATATCATTTTATACCAGTAGCTGGACTGAAAGAACAGTTTTCTTCAGAGAATTTCCACAAGTGTTAGTACTTATTACGAATTATACTATTCTAATTGGAGTATAGGAGAACGAACAATACGGCTGTATGGTTGATAAAGATTGGTTCAGTGAATTCGCAATTGAAATTATAGGAAATTATGTACGTTTCCAAATTATTACTAACTTGCAAATATATTAATGTAAAACGTTAGTCTTACCAACAGGTACAGCGGTAGCAAGTAGACTGAAAATACCGCTGATAACCATGGAACCACAGGCCAACCACCTTCTGCCCCATCTGAAATACACAAAGTAGAATTTGCGTAAATAAGAACAAATTTCCATGAAGCCGGCATGACGATACATATGGATAAGAAAAAGGTAGACTAAAAGAATATCTATCTATCTATCTAATACCTTTAAACGAGCAATTCTTGTATATTTTTATATTTGTATATATTTAGGATCTCGGAAACTGCGTCAGCGATCTCCGTGAAACTTAGTATGAAGGTGATTTCGGGGACGATAAATCGATCTAGCTAGATTTTATTCATAGAAAACCTTTTTTTTACTGAGTTTTCAGGCAATGAAAAAAATATAGCTAGAAAATTAAGGTAAATTACGCCGCCGCTGTCAAAACAGAAATAGCGCAGATGGATCCGTCTAACCCCAGTTCGAATTCGAGTGACAGCAGAAGAGATATGTTTTATTAATTTTTGTTTTGTAGAAAAATGTTAATTTTATAAGCAGACTTAACAGTTTATTCAATTCAGTTAATTCAAAAATGTTTTTTAAAGAACCGAGCTAGGCTCGGTCGCCCAGGTAATATTATTTTGAATGGGAAATAAATATATCTAATATCTATTTGTAAATATATATGATTTTCTATGCGTGTGTATCACAACTATGAGATACATAGTTGAGGTACTTACTAGTCTTCATAACAATTGATGATTTTGTATTTCTACTCGCAATTAGTTACGAATATGGTTTTTATTTCTGACCCATTACTTGAACACATTCGTATATTAGTGGGCGCTTGCCTCCAAAGCCTTTAGGCAAGAACATGGCATAAGTTCCAATTATTTATACAAAACTAATTTGAAGTAAAATCTATCATACAATGTACTGATTCTACTTATTCTTTCTAGAATAATATTATTTTCTTATATCATAAGAGGCAAACGAACAGACGGGTCACCTAACTTTAAGTGATTACCACTGTCCATAGACATTTGCAACACCAGGGGATTCGTAAGTGCGTTGCCAGTCTGTGTTGCGGGATCGGGGGAGAGAAAGGGAAGAAGGAAAGACAGGGTAGTTGGTTCTCCGGTGCTCTCACTGACCGAACGCAACGCAACAATGCAGACACTACTACTTCAAGTTCGTTTTTCGATGAGAAGGTGATACTACCGCGGTCGAGCCGAACCATTCATGCTGAAACTAGTAATAGCTTCAGCTTGGCTCTACCACCTAGAAAATTACAGACAAGTTATTGATTTCTTCTTTTTCTTACCCTTATCCCACTTAAATAAGGTTAGCACATGTTTTTCTTTTCCCATCACCCCTCTCAGATGTCATTTCAGTATTCACACCTTTTATACACATAATTTTTCACACAATCCACCCATACCCTTTTCGGTATTCCTCTACTCCTATATCCGTTCACTATCCTACTTAAAACTTTTGTATTTATATGAGTTTCATCTCATAATATGCCCATATTAAGCTAACATATTACTACTGAACTCAGATAAGGTCCTATTAAAAAATCCTTCGTATAAATTTGTAATTTCAAGATATCTACCTATCCAAAACAGCAGTCAAGAATGTGTCAGCTGGTAACTCCGTGGCCGATGCAATGGTAAAAGTCAAGAAGATATCCAGGCCCAACGACCCAACATTTCTCACGTGACCATCGAAGACCAAAGATATGGCCATCCAGATGATAATAAGTAGGATGGAATTGCGACGGAGACGTGGTGTCTTGAACAAATCTAGCACGGAGTAAGTCCTCGACTCTGCTTCGGATTCCTTGATGGTTTTCATTGATGATTCCTGGGGAAGTGTTGATATTGTATTATTTATAAGTTTCGGAAAACTTACACAACCTTATCTGGACATATTATAAAGCATTTAAACTAAAGCTGAGCTAGAGAGATAGTCGCCATTTCTATGAGTTTATGAATGAGAGCTTATGAAGTTTGCCAAAAAAATTTTTTTTTATCTGAATATACGCTATTGGCCTGGTGGACCTTCACAGCTTTACCGGACTAATGAGGCAAGCGCTTATGGTGCTCAACTGCATGACAGCAAGCTCAAGATTGCCATAGTGACCGAACCTCGGATTGAGCTGTTATCCTGGGTGCAACAACTTGCTAAGCTATAGTTTCCTACTAAGCAAGCGCTAAGCTACATGTATGAATTAGTGAAGCACACATGTGTCCTCTCGGAGTCAAACGTGTATTTTGCAACTTTCAACACGGCTAAACTAGCTAACCAAGTTCGAAAGACAAGGGAAAATATAAAACCCCTCCATCATATGTGTACTTACCTGTGTATGTGTGCACGAATGTGGGGGTGATCTGTATTATATGTTTTATGCCAGTGAGTGAAAAATTCAGTGTCATTGTGTCGCGCTGATAACGTACTCTCTTCGAGTACGAGTATATGCTTCTACTATACCTACTTCTTTTTTGCTAAAACACTTTTTCAATTTCATGGAGCCAATTTCCCTAACACTGTTTTCTTTTATACAGGTGCTTTGAGGCTCGATCACGTTAAAACTATTGAACGTATCGTCATAGGGCTGTGACTATTGGATGCGGAATTTTATTTGGATTGAATTAGTAATTTACAGTTTTTCCATCTACTTTTATTTCTCTTATTTTTAATAAAATCAAAAGATGCACGTAGTCAAACGGACCAGTATCAGCTACAGTTTTTAATGAATTAAAATGAAAAAAATGAGCTCAAATATAGTTATATCCTTTAAGCATTCTGAGGATTCCTTTAGGTTCTTTGGATCAACATTCTACTACTCTTACCGTTTTAAGATTACCTGTTCGATAACACCACTTTAAACAATCGGATTTCTTAATCTAAATGAAGCCCTTAATCAATAGGAATAGTCAAATCATACTTACAGTGAACTCGCTTAATACTTTCTCTGGTATCTTAGTTTTGTTAATCTTTTGGAACTTCTTCATTATCGTCAGTGCCTTATCGATCTTTCCTTGAGACACTAACCACCTGAAAGCATTTCTCTATTCCATTAAACATTTAAGCATCGTCATTTTCTCACACTTATCTCACATGAGTATTGTCGGTACTATATGTTTTCTCTTCTTGACACTCTTCTATTTATTCCACTTCATGATATTGCTTATATTAAGTTAATCTAATACTTTAAAATATCTCTTTCGCATATGCTATTTTCTTACTTCTTCAGTCGCATCTCTGTGACATATTCATCTTTCTTCCTTCTCCTTTGCAGCCCAACATACAAATATATACATTATTATAGGTGTTACAATAATTTTACACAGTTTCCCATTCAGAAGCGTTCTTGGATCTTTTATTGTCTTAGAGATTTGTCGCCAGCTCATCTGCATTCATCATTAACATACTTAAGCAATATTTAGTATTAAGTAATTTGGTGTTTCAATTAACAAGGTAAATCCTAATTTTGCGTAAAACAATTATTATTAGCCTGTAAGAGATAGGGGCATAATCACTTCGTCAGTCTACGATGAATTGGTGATTTCAAGCTTCGAGAAATCTACAGTCGTATATTTTCCTACATACAGTTATACTACAAGAACATGTCTCAGGTTCGGGTTCCCTCATGATGTTTTCCTTCTCCATCAATCAATACTGTTACAAATTTCAATTGGTAAATGCACACGAATTTATATTCTATCTGTCGAAATAGGTCGATCGCGAGTGCTGTTTGAGGCAAAACTATCCAAAGATTTTATTTTAGTGAGCAGCTAAAACAAAATATAATGATTAAACAGCTAAAATTTATTCCATCTACAATTAGGGTAGGATAATCCACTCTTCACTTTTTTATCGTTTTTAGCGGGAGTTACCTACATCTATCTAGACGACAATCCTGCATCACACATACTCGCAACCTTTTAAAGTCGATTGATCGTAGTCTAACAATATTAAGGCGGGTTATAGGCTGTTCAAATTTGAGCAACCGTATAGTCTAAAGCACCAAGACTAAATGATGTAAAGTTTATCTCATTTACCTAGCACTCTCCGGGACGACCCATGGCGTTGCCGCTGCTAGTATAAATGGTACACTGGTCATCAGAGTGAATCGTCGCCAGTCATCAGCCCAAAGCGCTATCCATGGTAGCAAGGAAGCAGCCAAAGTAAAGAATAGCGCGATGGACATGTTCGCGACGAATGTACGCCATTTCGGACCGACATACTCGAGAACTGGAAAAAATTGCATAATCCAAATAAGTATTAGTTGGTGCATTGAGTGGTATTTTTGGCAGAAGATAGTTTATAGTTTCGTGTAATGACGTGTTTTATAGGTGGTAGAACCAAGCTGAAGCTATTAGTGGTTTCAACATGAATGGGTCAACTCGTCCAGGGTAGTATTACCCTCCCACAGAAAACCGACGTGAAGTAACAATGCTTGCATTGTTGCGTTTCGTTCGGTCAGTGAGAGCGCCGGAGACCAAACTACCCTCCCCTTCCCCTTTCTCCTTCTCTTCCCCTTCCTCCTTCCCTTTCTCACCCCCCACACCAACACAGTCTGACAACGCACTCGCGACTCCCTTAGTGTTGTAAGTGTCTATGGACGGTAAATAGCATCAAGTGACCCGTCTGTTCGTTTGACTCCGACCCGATTAGGCCTCCCACGGCAGCGGCTCAAGCCTAGGTTCGATCCCTCGGTAGGGAGCCCTTGAGTGCGTTGCTTGCGCGATACGGTGACACACAAATATACATCACTGCTACAACACTACACGATCACCCTCACACACGTGCACGCCTACACGCTCACACATGAAAGTGGAAGGGTTTACTTTTTTCCCTTATCGAACTGAAAAACTCTCAATTTTCCGATAATAAATATATGGTGGAGTTGTTGAGGCGTGTATGCTTGGTACACATATACGTTTCAACAACTCATACACATATGAATAGTTAGCTAGGTTAGCTGAGATAGGTCGCGATTTTGCATGTAACAGGCAACAGCCAAGCCGAGGTGTGCCGTGCAACCTTGAGCTGGTTGCCATAATGAAATCGGCTGAGTGCCTTAAGCGCTCGCCTTAGTAGTCCGGTGAAGCTGTTAAGACCTTGCTGGGTCAATAGCGTAGACATTTCGAAAAAAAAAATCGTTTGACTCCTATAATATTAAAAAAAAAACGTAAGCATAAGCGCCCGTATTGCCGCAGTATAAAAAAAAACACAACAATTTAACAAATGAACTTAACTTAAAAAACTTACAAAATTTGTCTTGTCTTTTATAATACATATTTATAAAACTTTAATAATATTTAATATATTGCTTAAACATATCGTGATACTTTTAGATAAGGACTAAGGGCCTACGTCATCAAAAAAATTGTGACAAACATTAATACGGTTTTCACATCTATTAATAAATAAGCCCAAATATTTTTTTGTAATTCATGTAAAAAAAATTGTAAAAGTGTTCGCGCGCAAAAGAATTCGCGTGTAAAAGAAACATTAGAGAATCTTAGAATGTACGAATTGTTTAAATTGTTAACGAATTGTTTAAAATTAAGATGATTTCGTGGTTCCACGAAAAGCGACCTTAACATTGTGTGATAAAGCTTTCAACATTGTGGTGTTGAATAACATTCGGTTATAGTTTTCTTTTTTTTTTTATTGTAGCACGACAAAGTGACTGCACTATGCCTGATGGTAAGCATAGTACAATCCAAAAACATCGACAACCACCGAGAGACAGATTATCTATCGCCGGTCGCCGCTGTCATGCCGGCCATAATGACGAAAGTCACCCGGTACCGGATATGCACAGGCTGATCCCGAAACGCGACGCGCAGAAGCGAGTCACTTTGACGGGCTTTTTCGCCATATACATGGTGGTTGCGACCCAGTCGGGCTGTAAAACACTACCACCCCGCTGTCGCCATTGCCTCGTTCGTTGATCAGCAGGGTGCACCACGTGCAGGTGAGGTTGGCTTGGATGTCTCAAGTCTTAAGATGTTACTCGACACCCCTTACACCCCAAAAGTTAGGATTGCCAACCATACTATAATATATATAATATTATAATATAGTGACTATATTTCGGGTCGATGTACTATATACTGTTGAAGAAATATATAGTACACAAAAATACTATATTTTCAACACCGAACGAAATCTAACAAACAAATATATATTTTTAGAAAAAAAAAAAAATTAACGCGCCTTCTTATTAAATTTTCAGTGAGGTGAGTTCGTGTAACCGAATTCCGGACTCCGAACGCATCTACAATATTTTGTCTTTGGCTACCACTGATCTCTCTTATCTATACGAAGTGGAGGCGCTGGAAGAACGTCAAAGTTGTCAATATCAATCAAAAAATTGAATGGAATAAAACACATGACACTTTTATTTCGGACAAAATATTGTTAACAAATGCAAGATGTGCAAAAAAATATAGTTTTTATAAAAATAAATAAGTAGCAAATATATCTTTGCATATTTATTATTTTTTCCATAAAATACTATATTTTCTAAAAGTGAACTATATTTTTTATACCTTATTTTGAAAAATACTGTATTTCGCTGAAAAATGTTGGTAACCCAACTAGTAGTAAGATATGTTGAAGCGATTGTAAAATTACTAATTCAAGGCTTTACAGGGAACATACGTGAGCGTCTCGATGTATGAAGTTTGTCATATTACGTGAATACCATGGTTATGTTAAACATGTATTGAATTAAATGATGAAGTTCAATAACGCGGCTACCTATATGAGTTGTGTGATAGAAATCGTCACGTTAGGAAAAAGCGTTATGCCTCTTCCGTGTAACTTTCTCGCTGTTTCTATTGTATAGGAGTGTATACGTGCATGTGACTTGTGATAGCAGTTGAGTGGTAGAAATCGTCACGTAAGAAAAAAGCGTTACGGCACCTTCGTGTGACTTTCTTTGTTTTTCTATTGTATATGAGTGCGCGCTTGCATGTATCTAATTTTTTTTTTAATTTTTACTTGTATAACACACTTTTGATTCTTTAAATATGATTTACATTTTTTTATATTATTTATAATTTTTTTTAAATAAATGAATACCATTTTTTAGTTTTTTTTTTTTCATTTCATTTTCTACTCTACGGCTTGCATTTGACTTGGCATGTTGGGCAGAAGAGTGAGATATGTCGATCAATAGAGCTATTGCTGATATTCTCTTCTTTTTTTTATTGTCATAGGAAGCTAACGCTCAGGTGGGTAACCTGGTGTAATCACCGCCATCCATAGACACTAGAGACACGAGGATAGTCGCAAATGCGTTGCCAGCCAGTATTGGAAGGGAATGTAGTATGTGGAAGGGGGAGGTAGGTGGAGAGGAAGCGGAAGTGGGTCTTCGTCGCTCCACTGACCAACCGAAACGGAACAATGAAAGTACTGCTACATCACGTTGACTTTCTGTGAGAGGGTGGTACTACTCCGGACAAGCCGACTCATTCATGCTGAAACCAGTAATAGCTTCAGCGTGGCTCTACCACCTACAAAATGGCTCTACCACCTACAATTTTTTACCAATGTCATGTTAATTCACATATATATCTAACTATCATATATGTGCTACTTAAAAGTAACGTGATGTTAATCAATTTTAACTGTTTATTTTTGTATTGCTGCAATAGAAGAAATAATCAAGGGAGCATTGGAATTGCTCGTTCAATATAGCTAAGGTTCAAGGTTAAATTTTATAATACGTTGTATCCCAACACGATTATTGATATACTAGCCACTGCCTGCGACTTCGTTTGCGTGGAATAGATATTTTGGGCTAACGCTAACACGCAGCGGAAGCTCTCAAGAGGAAAAAACCCCGATTCTTAATAATTCTTCATTGGTGCTCCGCTCCTATTGGTCTTAGCGTGATTATATATAGCCTATAACCATCGTCGATAAATGAACTATACAACATTGAAAGAATTTTTCAAATTGGACCAGTAGTTCCTGAGATTACCGTCACAGCGTCACAAAATTACAGACTTTACCTCTTTATAATACCATTATAGATTAACACTTTGAAATTTAAAATACAACTCACCCAGAATGTACATCATTGTAAAGCAATTATCAAATGCGAGACCGACGAGAAACCGGCAGAGGACAAAAGACCAGAAGCTGTTGCAAAACGCTGTCCCGATTCCAGCTATGAAGCCCATCATGTTGGTTCCTGGAGAGTTTGAGAATATTATTTATTACGACCTCATCCGATCATTAATTAACCAGATTAGCCCCCCTTGGCAGCGGCTCAAGCCTAGGTCCGTTCTCTCGGCGTGGAGCCCTTGAGTACGCTGCTCACGCAATGCAGTGACACAAAACCTTATATCACTGCTACAATATCACACACATCACCTACACACAAGTGCACGCCTACACGCTTACATGCTGTTTTTCTTTTTCAGAGAAATAAAGGACAAAGGGTTCTATTCTTATTTTTCCCTATCCTATCCTATATCCTATATCCAGTTTAGAGGAATTTTTCCGACACAAAATACATATACGTGTAGGAGTTGTTGAGGCACTCATGCTTGGTACACATGCATGTTTCAATAACTCATATACGTATATCTAGATAGCTTAAGTTAGCTCAGATAGATAGCGATTTCCCTGGCGGACGCGCGTTACGGTCGATACAGAGGGGATGGGGCTCCCTAACCTTCCGTCTGGTGCAGGTGCTGACCAGGCACGGGTGCTTCGGTTGGTACCTGCACCGGATAGCATGCAGGGAGCCGACCGCCGTGTGCCATCAGCGCGACGTTGAACCGGAAACCGCGCTCTTTCCGAGTGTGCTACGTGGGAGGAGTGGCGCCGCACTCTGGCTGCGGCAGTAGGTGGTGATCTCTCGCTGCCGAGCGTCGTAAAAGATATGCTTGGCAGCGAGGATGTATGGAATATTATGGCCTCCTTCTGCGAAGAGTGCGAAGGAGGCGGCGGAGAGAGTCCGTGAGTAAGACCCTCATAGTGGCCGTCTCCGCCAATAAAAAGCAGGGAGGAGGAGGCGGCAGTTTGACCGCCACCTCCCACCTTAAACGGACTAGTGAAGATGGGTCGGGGGGCCCCATCTTCCCATTGCACGGGTCCGGCGGACGGAGGAGGCGGCTGGTGTGTACCCGGCTATCTCCTTACAAGACGAGGCCCGGTGGCGGCACTTCTGCTGCTGGGCCAACTGCTGGCACGATGAAGTCTATAGTATATCTCGTGCCGCCCCAACCATAGCGGAAGACGTACACTGTGAGGTTTTAGTCCGTGCGAGTCGGACATATCCCACCCTCTCCCCCGAGAGGGTGGGTATTTATAAGAGATTTCCCCACGTAAGAAAAAAGAAAAAAAAGATAGATCGCGATCTTTGCACAAAACAGGCGACAGTTCAAGCCGAGGTGTGCCTTGCACTCTTGAGTTAGTCACCCAAACATCCCAAATCGCCTGAGTGTTTTCAGCGCTCGCCTCAATAATTCGGTGAAGCTGTAAAGACCTTTCCAGCTCAACAGCGTTTACATTTTGAAAAAAAAAAAATCATTAATTAAATTGGAAATGATAATTTTATTTCCTCTCGGTAGAGCTCTAGATACATAAAAATCCAGTGTCATGATGTTTGTCCACGATAGACTCCGAAACTACTCAACCGATCTTAATGAAATGTTGGCATGTATGCATAATTTAGTCCAATTTGAGAGATACGATAATTTATATTTGGATTATTGGCCACAAAATTTTAATTACAAATTAATCGATTGCCAATGTTAATTATTGTTATTATTGTATTGTATTTTGTAATTGTAGAATTCATAAACGTTTACTCTAAAATAATACTTGCCCACCAAAGCCGGTATCCTGCCATATTTGTCTGCAATCCACCCAAATACTAAACCTCCTACTATTGCTCCGCAGAAGAAAATAGCCTGCGCTGTTGCTGCTAGGTTGTCCTTCTCGCACACCCAGTCAAGCTGTAAGAAGAAATGGGATATAAAATATTTGACTGTCTCGTCTTTTCTTGATGATTTAACGGTAGGTTCTTCGGATAGCACAAAGAAAGATATAGCCATGTATTCTAGAGTATTTGATAAGTTTTGTAATTGGGAAAATCAACCACAATTATAATTTATGGTCAGTAAAGATGTTACCAGTAATAACATCATTATCATCAGCCTTTAAGACACCCACTGCAGGGTCAAGATCTCTTAGCGAAGCAAGGCATAATCACCACGCCAGTCCACGACATGTTATAGGTGGTAGAGTTACGCTGAAGCTATTATTGGTTTATGCATAAATGCTCACTGGTCATGGTATTTTGGGTGGTACCTGAACCAGATCGCTCGTAGTGAGTGAATGCGTCGCTGAGGAGGATACCACGCAGCACACTCTGAGAGAGTTACGTCGCAACATTTTTATTTATCATAGGAGGTCACCTGACGTTAAGTGATTACCGTCCATAGACACTAGCATACCCCCGAGGAAGTCGTCTCGCAGAAGAAGGCGGCGGAGAGGGTCCGCGAGAACGATCCGCAAAGCGGCCCTCTCCGCCAACGGAGAACAGGCAGGAGGAGGCGGTAATTTGATCGCCTCCTCCCGCCACCGTAGCCGGACCTAGGGACAAGTGGGTCTGGGGCCCCACCTTCCCATTGCACAGGTCCGGCAGACGAGAAGGACACGGCCGGTGTGTACCTGGCTGTCCCCTTACAAGACGAGGCCCGGCGGCGGCACTTCTGCCGCTGGGCCACACCGCTGGGGCGGCACGATGAAGTCTATAGAGATCTCGTGCCGCCCCAACAATAGCGGAAGACGTACACCGTGGGGTTTTAGTCCATGCGAGTCGGACATAACCCACCCTCTCCCTGGGGAGAGGGTAGGTATCCATAAGGGATTTCCCCTCGTAAAAAAACAAAAAAAAAAAAAAAAAGGGGAGTTACAAGTACATTACCAGCTTGTGTTTGGAGGAGAGAAGATGGGGGGAAGGGAATGGGAGGGGAAGTGGGCCTCCGGCGCTCTCACTGAACTAACAAAACGCAACATTGCAAGCATCGTTACTTCTGTAGGTTTTCTGTGAGAGGGTGGTACTACCCCGGAAGAGCACCGGAGGCCCACTTCCCTTCCCCTTTCCTTCATTCTCTTCCCCTTCTTCCTCCCCCATATACAGGCTAGTAAAGCACTTGCGACTCCCCTGATGTTGCTCGTGTCTATGGGCGATGGTGGTAAAACTCTGACAAAATTAACAGTTCTATGTTTTCCCATATATAGTAGTACTACAAGAACATTTCTCAGGGTTCAAGTTTCCTCTCCATGTTTTCCTTCACAGTCAGTCAATACTGTTACCAATTTAAATTAGTTAATATACGCGAATTTCGAAAAATTCGTTGGTACATGGCAGAATTTGCACCTGCAATATCGAAATATATCCACCGGTCAACTAACTAGAACACCATGACTATTAACAATATGAGTACGGTAAATCTAGAAAGAAAACTGGATATAAAATATATTAGGTGCAATCATTACTAATATTATAAATTGGTAAAGTTTGTGACGTTGAACGTAGGGATTTGAAAAATTCTTTCAGTCTTGCATAGCTCACTTATCGAGGTAGGTTATAGGCTTATATCATCGCGCTAAGACCAATAAGAGCAGAACACTAATGAAGAATGTTTCAATATCTAGGCTTTTTCCCTCTTGAGAGCAGCGCAATCTGAAGCTGAAGCTGGAGAAAAGGTTGTGAGTTTGTGACGTTGTAGGGGGTAATTTTAGGAATTACTGGTCCGATTCAAAAAATTCCTTCAATGTTATATAGCTCATTTATCGAGGAAGATTAAAGGCTATATATCATTACGCTAAAACCAATCGGAGTAGAGCACCAATGAAGAATGTTTCAAGATCGGGGTGTATTTTTTCCTTTTGAAAGTTTCCGCTGCGTGGTAGCGTTAGCCCAAAGTAACTATTCTACGTGGACAAAGTCGCGAGCAGAGGCTAGTAGTCTGATAAATGCTTGGCAAAAGATTTCTAGAATATGGTAGAGAACCAGATGAATATTCCAAAATACAGATAACTTTTAAAGTTATGATGACTCAGTTGATAGCATGCTCGTATACTGCGTCTAACGAAGTAGGTTAAATTGCTTGCGATCATAAGTCGAAACTTTGGGTGAAGATATACATCGTATTAAAAACCACAGCATAGTAGTAAGGCTTTTCAATTACGCGTGCCTTGCTGGTAGCTCTAAAAATTAAAATCTACAATCTACTTTGAACACTTGCTTCAAGATTGTACCAGGTTTAGCACGAAGGGACTATGACACATAATGCTTTGCAATGATGTCCGTACATGTCCATTCGACCTTTTGGGTTCGATAATTTTGTCAAGCATGTGATTGCTAATCGTAAGACGTTTAACGGGTTTTGATTACAATGACTCTCGTACCTGCATCTAAATATTTTTGAAATAACCACGATTTTCACTTTAACTTGTATATAGCTATATCAGGACTAACAAATCTTGGTGACTTAACATTACGCTCATGCAACACGTCAAAGGAGTGAGTACTGAATCGCATCAAATTGCGATAACGCCTCTATCCGTCTAAATTGCCAATTCCAAATGATCTTTTAGCGAAAACAAGTTAGCAAAAAAAAGTTTAAACAAATAACTGTTGCCGTGTTCCATGAGAACCCCATCCTCACATGAGAACCAATCCACTCTAGAATTAGCATATTTACCATCTTAGAACAAACCATTATTTAAAATCAAATGATATTGAGTTCGAACGCCAAATATTTATAAAGTTTAAGAAAACTAGACTGGGAAACACCTTAAAGAAGAACTTTAACGAAAACTCAATACATGTCAATGTTGCTAATCACGTCTTTAACGATGTAACATAACATTGCCACCTGTGTCCACTATACCGACATGAGTGACAGCGCAATTAATAGGTTCATTCATAGAGCTGTGGACGCTCCGGCGCGGGACATTGTGGATTATAATTTAAAATTGGCTTTAAAAGATGAGAATGAAGCCGCAATAAAGGAGATAATCTTAGTTAAAAAACCGATGTATAATAGTTAAGTAAAATAATAACAATTGTTCCTCAAATTGAATGAAGAAAAAGATGCAGACCAAGAGTCTGCAGAAAAGTCAAGGTTATAAAGACTGCTGATAGAAGTGAAAACTCAAAACAATTAAATAAATGTGTTCTCTTTTGTATTTTCATATTAATTATATCGTCAATGACGACAATTAAATTTCAGAATTCGTTTATTGAAATTATTAACATTAGTGTGGTTTTCATTTCTATTGGAACTCGGAGCAGTAATTATATACATTTTTATAAAGTTTATTAAATAAATCAATTGTATGATGAGCTGTAAAATATCAATATTACATTGACTTAGGCCTCTATACTACGTACGCGTCGTTAGTCTAACGCAAGCCGCGGAAGCACAATACAGCCAATCATGCTTATGTTGCATGTCATGACGTGAAATTATAAATGTATCCCCTGTCAAAAATGCCGCTCAACGCGCTTGTAGAAGTTTTCATGCGAATAGAATTATTAAAAAAAAAATCAGTGCCAGTATTGTCATGATATTTTTATGCAAATATTGTAAAATAAATACAATATCATGATGAAATTTATATAAATGTACATTATATTGCATTATTACATTGTGTTATTACCTGTTATAGTGAATAATAATGTCCTCAAAAATATTTAAAATGTGCTAACTGTAACATTTTGATATGTGAAATCCTTGCATTCATACAAAATAAATTGGATGTTATGGACAATGAAAGAAACATATTCGAACCATGAATATGTGTTTCAGCTTTTAAAAGCGAAGAAGTAAATAATGCAAAGAAATTCCTTTTTGATTCAATAAAACCAAAAAAGAAAATAATTTCACGGAAAAAGTATGGCAAATTACAGAGAGATATCGAAGATATTATTTCGCTGTTGAAGGTCACTGATCCAGAATTAATGCCTATTTTTGTAGCTAAGGATTTGTCTAAATTGCCTCCAGTGACTTTTGATCATGTAGATGTTTCTTTGTTATTAAAAGATATTGTTTACCTAAAATCTGAGATACAAGAAATAAAACAAAGCTATGTAACTATTAAACAGTTAAAAGCTCAGAAATCTACATGTAATACAAATAGATTGACATCATTCTTGAATACAGAGACTTATGTTAATAAAAAGTCTGATACGTATAATATACAACAAAATGAACCAATATTTTTAACTCCCGGTGATGTTGCATTATCAACATATGAAAATAAATCACTAGATCTTGATGATGATCACTTATCACTTTCTTCGCTTCCTTCAACAATAGGTAATGATAATACATCTGTATTTAATAATTCGCCTAATTTACACTTTCAACAGTTGCATTCTAATATGACCGCGAAAGAATCTAGTACGAGATGTACTAATCCATGCTTTAATACTACGTCACTTATTTAGGAACGATTACTGATAGATGAATCACCATCTGGAGTATCTTGTTCTCATTCACTTAATACTGTGACAAACCCTTTTCTCAATCCTTGTATTCATGTACCTCGTCATTAGTTACTGTAAGACCGGTGTATGACAATTGTGATAATGATATAAAATTACCGACACCAGTATTAATAAAAAACAAGAAAAATAGTACACATACGACAGCAGAACGGTTATCATTTGCAGAAGTAACAGATAATGGGGAAGAATGGAAAAAGCAAAACGGCATTGGGGATTGGACTATGGTACAGAAAAAGCGATTGAAAAATAGATTCATAAACAAAGAATGTAAAGCAGAACCAGACCCAGGTAGTAAATTTAAGGCTGCAGATACGAAAATACCTCTCTATATTTCCAATGTCCATAAGGATGTAATAGAAAAAGATGTAATTGATTATATACATGAAAAAACTAAAGAGAAAGTTTCGTTAGTGAAGATTAACATGAAACGACAAAGAGATTATGACTCTTACAAATTATTTCTTTCCAAATGCAAATTAGAGTTATTCTTGAATGATAAGCTATGGCCTTGCGGTATATCATTTAGACGATACGTATTTCGTAAACCAAAGCAGGGTGCATTTAATCATTTGAAACCTGAATTATCGACACAGTAAATTATAATGAATACCCATATTATTAATTTAGTATCTTTTAACTGTCGTAATGTTAAAACCTCAGTCTATGAAATTAACTCCTTGTGTGATAAAGCAGATATTATAGAATTACAAGAAACTTGATTGTTACCACATGAAATACCTATATTAGGAGAAATACATGAGGATTTTGCATATACAGGCCTATCAGCAGTTGATACTACATCAGGTATCCTTCGTGGTAGACCATTTGATGGTGTTGCAATATTGTGGCGTAAGACTTTATTTCAAAACGTAGTTGGAATAGAGACCAATAATTATAGGATTGCTGCTATTAAAGTAGTAAATAACGTTGGATCATTCCTGGTTTGCTGTGTATATATAGTAGCTGATAGTATCGAAAATTTACCCATTTTTACAGAATGTGTAGGTGCATTAAGTTCTATAATAGTCGGTTGTGATCTAGAAAATGTATATATGCTGGATGATTTTAATGCGCATCCTGTAGAATTATTCGGAAGGGAGTTATTTTCTTTTTGTAATGAACAAGAGTGGTTTAGTGCTGATATGAAAATTTTAGGTTTACATTTACTTTTACATATATAAGTGATGTTTTTAATGCTAAAAATAGTTAGATCACTGTTTAGTGACAAAGTCTGCATGGAATACGGTGAAAAGTATCAAAGTTTTATATGATGTATAACTGTTCGGATCATTTTCCTATTCTTATTGAATGTAATCTGAGCATGATGAGGCCCAAATTGTATCACAGAAATATTGAATGTAATAAAGTAATCTGGAGTGTAAGAAGTAAACAACAAATTAATATGTATAATAATGTTTGTAATAATAAGATAAGAGACATAGATTTTCCCAGTGAATGTTATGAATGCTCTTATAACTTATGCGATGATATTGAGCACCATACAATATTAGATAATCTATACAAGAATATAGTAAATGTACTCTCGGATGCCGCAATTCTTTCATATAATAAGGGACCTTGTAAAAAACTTAATATTGTAGGATGGAATCGGCATATTAGGCAAGCTCATACTGATGCTAGACATAGTTTTGAACTTTGGCTTTTATTTAGGAAACCAAGTGCAGGAAACATTTTTTGAAAGAATGAAATGTACACGTCAATATTTTAAGTCACGGCTGAAATGGTGTATAAAAAACCCGGAGGTGAAACAGATGGATATCATTGCAACTCATTACAGTAATAAAAAATTCAGCCAGTTTTGGAAAAGTACTCAAAAACTCAATAGTAGACCTGGTCTGCCTATGAGTATAGATGGTGTAAATTATTTTAAATGTATCGCAAATAATTTCATGCAACATTTTAAAGTTAAAACACAACATATATCAAATCAAACAATTGAAATCGAGTAAAATAAAGAGCACAAGAAAAGTGAAAAGAAGCGATATTAAAAATATCATAAAAAAACATAGCTCGTGGAAAATCACCTGGTCATGATGGGCTCAGTATTGAGCACCTCCAATATGCAGAGTTTCATTTGGATAGAGTACTTTGTATGTTTTACAATTTATGTATAAGGCATTCTTACCTTCCACGTGATCTAATGAAAATGGTAGTAGTTCCTATTGTTAAAAATAAAACAGGTGATGTTTCTGACATAAATAATTATAGACCAATTTCACTAGCTACTATAATTGCTAAGGTATTTGATGGTTTACTGGATACTCAGTTAAATAAATACATTAAGTTACATGACGCTTAATTCGGTTTTCAACCCAGACTATCAACAGAGAATGCCATTCTAGCTCTTAAGCTGTAGCATGCGCACCGCCGAAATGCCTATTGGTGGCTTTCTGCTACCCTGGGGGACCCCGGAGGGTCTTCGAGAACTTAAATGTTTTCGTTCAGATCCAGCTAACAACAGTAAAGATATAATGCACGTACCTCGTGATATTCTTTGTGTTGCAGCTGGCCGATGAGCTTCCACGGATGTGTCTTTGTTAGATTCTGATGATGATGATGATTGATTTGATAGTTGTTCCTGGTGCTTTTCTGATTGATGTATAATTGTTTTGATGATTGATATGATCAATCCCGATTTTTTCGATAATTCGATGATGAAAAAACAACCAGACTGCTTGACACGTTTTCTCTTTTTTTTT
>JACEII010000144.1:119200-164474 GCA_014332785.1 Antheraea mylitta | reverse complement strand
TGATGAAAAAACAACCAGACTGCTTGACACGTTTTCTCTTTTTTTTTGTTTTCTTTTTGTTTTATTTGTTGACGTTCCCATGCATGACAACCAAAAAGTTGGTGTCTCGATACAGTTTTAACTAGATCTGAACGTCAACGATAGATTTGTATAAAAACGATTTTATTTTATTCATGGTAACGATACATAAGCAGACCGTCAGGTACTATACTAGCCAAAAAATACCTGTTTATGCCTGTTTTCTAGATTTAACCAAAGCTTTCGATCTAGTTTCCTATAACATATTATGGAAGAAGTTAAGGAATACCGGTTTCCACACGAACTTATTGACATTTTTCGACATTGGTACGGACATCAAGAAAATTATGTAAGATGGGCGGGAGATACCTCTGATATATACAGGTTGGACTGTGGGGTGAGACAAGGGGGTATAAGTTCCCCGAAACTTTTTACTTGTATATAAATGATCTTATCCATGAGTTATGCAGAATTCATGCAGGATGTACGATAGACAATCAGATGATGAATAATATAAGTTATGCGGATGACATGGTACTCCTAAGTCCTTCAGTTGGTGCTCTGAGAAAACTGTTACTTGTCTGTGAGACCTATGCTAATAAACATGGTTTAAAGTATAATATCAAAAAAAGTGAATATATGGTATTTACTGCTGGTAAAAACTTTTCAGAAGACGTACCCCCTATAAATCTTTATGGTATACCCTTGAATAGAGTATACGAATTTAAATATCTGGGCCACATTATGACGGTGGAAATGAAAGACAATAATAATATAGAAAGAGAACGTAGAGCGCTCGTAGTTAGAGGGAATATATTGATTCGTAGGTTTGCTCGCTGTAGTGATGAAGTCAAAATCCAACTATTCAAAGCATTTTGTCAATATTTTTACACGAACAGCCTATGGATCAACTTCAGTAAGAGGACTAGTTATGCATTGCGTGTCCAATATCATAATATTTTTAGAATGTTATTGGGATTACCACGTTTTTTAGCCCTTCGGGATGTTTGCAAATGCTAGGGTTGATGATTTCTATGCTATAATCCGTAAGAGAATAGCATCCATCCTGGGTAGATTTCGTGATAGTCCCAATAATATAATGAGAATAATGGCAAACATGTGCGACAGTCCTTCCATGAAACACTGGATATCTGTTGTCATATAAAATTGTGATGTTCATCTTTTCATCCTATTTCATATTCATTTGTATAAAAGCACATATTAATTTAGTTATTTCATTTTATTTTTTAAATTATTACCAATGTATATAATTTGTTTCATGGTTTGGTCCACAAACCATTGTTGTCTGATAAATAAATTATTATTATTATTGGTTTTTTAAATTCAAACATACCTGAGATGCGATGGTTTCGTACGGGACATCGCTCCTGTTATACTCCCAACCTTTATTGCACGGTATTATTGGCCATTCGTCATCTGGTGTAGTTCTTCCTTCGGCTAGCGCAGCAGTCCAATCCGCGGAGTACATATGGCAACGATCGTGAGCGAAGGGACCGTCTGATTTGGGTGGAATTGCTAGTGCTCGTCTGGAATAAATAAAAATAAATGCATTATTAAGAACAGTGTAAACTATACACTGAATTGAAGAAAAAAGTAAAAGAATGGTGAAAGTAGAGTTTTTGTATTCATGGGTTAACCCGAATTGTTATTGTCGTAGTGGTTGAACGATATGTGGTTGCGCCGCTTGTATATAATTTAAATTTACCGCAATATTGTGAACAGTTCGCTACTCTTAAGTCCCACATTTGTAGGTGGTAGAGCCACGCTAAATCTATTATTGGTTTCAGCATGAGTGGGTCGGCTCGTCCGGGGTAGTACCACCCTCTCACAGAAATAATGGTGCTTGCATTGTTGCGTTTCGTTTGGTCAGTTTAAGCGCCGGAGACCTACCTCCCCTCCTCTCGCTTCTCTCTCCTTCCTTCCCCCTTACCATGCCCACAAACAAAGGCTGGCAACGCATTTGTGACTCCCCTGGTGTTACAAGTGTCTATGGACGACGGTGATCACTGAAAATTAGGTGACCGCCTGTTCGCTTGCCTCCTGTTATAAAAAAAAATAACCCTTCCATTGGCAATGCATACTGGATTCATTAGCACGTCATACGACGAAGAGACCACACTGCGTCGCGTCCTTGGACAGTTAATTTTTTCATTTGCTCGAGGGGTAGCAATAATCACATCGAGCGATGTGACACACTTTTATAGTCAAAAATCGTTGTATGTGACAATTTCAATCTAGACTTTAGCGTCTATTAGTGTTGTGACGAAGAACAATCTGTGCAGTGCGTCGAGGAATACTATCTAACCGGCTAGCCAGGTGAAATCGCAATCGCAACGAGGTATGTGTCTTTCCGTCCCAATATTATCTTCATTTGCATATGGCTGATCATAATATAGCTTAGCATAGATCACAATATAATTTAATATGTGGATTACATTTTGATACCATCAGGCTTGAACTTCAGTATAGACTAACGAATTTTTCAGAATTCGCGTACATTTCCTAACTAAAATTAGTAACGCTATCGACTGATGGTTAAGGAAAACATAGTGTCGAGATCTGAACCTGAGATATGTTTTAGTTATATCACCGTAATATAAAACTGTGGATTTCTAGGAGTTTGAAATCGTCAATATACAGTGTGCCGGTGTGATTATTAGATTCACTTTCAAATTTATTTATCTTTATACCAAAAGGCAGCAAACAGGCAGACGACCCATCTGATGTTAAATGATTACCGTTGCCTATGGATAACTGCAACACCATGGGCATCGCTATTATGCTACCGACTTTGAAGGGCGTATTTTAGTCCTTTTTGAAAATCCCCGTGTCATAACCCTGGGGGAACACTGTACCAGGTAACTCATTCCACAAAACCAAAGTGCGCATAATAAAGCTTTTAGAAAGCTTTACGGTTTGCTGGGCTTTAGGATATGTGGATGTGCAGCCAGCCAGCGGCGGGTGGTGCGAGTTTGGAAAGGGAATGGAGGCACCATATCAAAAAGTTCCTCAGTACACTCCGTTGTACATACGGTACAGAACGCAACAGATACTCAATGTCTCTGCGTAATTCTAAGGAATTTAGACCGCATCTCGGGATCGTCAAAAATACGAATAGCTCGCCTTTGCACGGAGTCAAAAGGAGAATGCTGGTAGGCAGGAGCACCAGCCCAGATGTGCGAGAAGTACTCCATATGAGGACGTACTTGTGCCATGTAGAGCACAACTCGTTGCTTTGGGGAATAATAATAATTAGGATTTATTAATGAAGATTATAAGTTTATCTAACACCAGAACTAAACAACCTTTAAGAATGGAGTAATTAATATCCAAAATATAGACTAGAAAGTTTTCCATGACAGAACAAAGTAATTGCGTACGCGAGCCGTCTGGCATGGCGCCATCTTGGGGTCAAGAATAGCAACAATCAAACGTAAGTGACATTGTCAAGTAATATTAGTCCATAAATAAACAAAATTATATACAATATTATGAAGAACAAAAAATATTATCATTCAAGCAGATATCTATCTAGGTTAACTTAGCTAGGTAGTAAATAAAACAGTTTTTCTAGGTTGTTTTTACTGATATCGTAACGAGAAATAATTAACCGGAATTTGCGTTTGTAAATTGATGGAAAAACGGTAAAAAGAAAAACATTATCATCGCTACAATGTTTAATGGGCATTTAATTTTTTATTGATCTGTCATCGATCGAAAATAAAGGCTTAGTGCATACAACAAATAAGTATTAGATATTCTAACTTAAGTATCAAAAATTATAAAGTATTAACCTCTGCCTGCGACTTCGTCCGCGTAGTAATAGTTTCTTTGGGCTAACGCTAACACGCAGCGGAAGCTCTCAAGAAGAGAAAAAATCCTGATTTTGAAACAATATTCATCGCTGTTCTGCTCTTATAGGTCTTAGTTTATACTTATATTTGGCAACCAATCTTTCAGACTGCCGTTGTCGTGTAGTTAATGATATTACAAGCGTCGTGTGATTATTTCCATATTTCAATATTCTAACAAGATGGTGGCTCCGTTGTTAGACCTTCCAGGGAGTTTTTGTGGCATCTTATGATTTTATGCTCCATGGTATTATTTTCCATTCACTTCACTTATGCACAATAAACTAACTATATTACGTGAAACACCACAAAATTTACAAAATACAGTCAAATAACACAAGATTATGAATAAAATATAATATCCTCTATATGACAGACTAAAATCCCGCCAAAAAATCTCCTACAGACGTTAGCGTGATGATATTTTAGCTTTCCTTCCTCGATAAATGAGCTATATAACACTAAAATATTTTTTTCAAATCGTGTCAGTTGTTCCTGAGATTACCCCCTACAACGTCACAAACTTTACCTCTTTATAATATTAGTATAGATAGGGATGTCTGTAAGACAATAAGTAGACTGGAAACAACGTTATTATATATTAAAGAATTTATATAATTGACTTGAGAAGTATATAATATAATTGTTATGCGTTCCAAATGAGAAGATATTCGTATCCGGGCTAATTTCATTCAGCACCTGTCAAAATTATACTGCCCGCGATAGACGCATAAAGTACCCACAAATACACACATCAAAAAAGTCTAAGCAACATGCGTGATATTACAAATTTTACCATTTATATTAATTAATTTCTTAGTATTTACTCAAACAAAGTGCGTAGGTAAGTAAACTTTCTTGTTACTGATGACATACTGTCTGGTTGTAAAAAAAAATTGATTATGTTTTGTTTCTTCATAAAATTCAAATGACTGCGAATTTGTTTGAATTTAAGTGCGTTTTAATTGCTACGTTTAGTCTTGATTTTATAATTTTACCAACCATTTAAATAAAGTTAGCGACAAAATTGAATTGTTAGATATTCTTTACGTTATGAAGCAACGTCATTTGATGGCAGATGAAATGCAAAGAGCTGTAGGGATGTCCCAAGCGGGAAGTAATCAGTCTCAGGTATCTCGACATTTTGGCATTCATAGAAGTGTTATTTGTCGTCTTTGGCAACGCTACAATAATACAGGAGAACCCGCTGAACAGCATTCAGGCCGTAAAAGGAGTACAACCACTCGACAAGACCGGTACATACAACTGACTGCAAGACGCCAGCCGATATTGAAGGATGAACAGCTGAAGGATTTGCTACAATTCCATTGGGTGCGAATACCGCAAGATGACATAAACAGTCTCATTCATTCAATGAATAATCGTTGCCGACAAGTTCTGAATAGCAGAGGAGACCATACTTTGTATTAAATTGTTCTATTCTTTCACAATAAATACATTTTCTTTAGAAATTTCATTTTGTAAAAAAAAAAAGTTTAGTTTCTTATGTATCTTAGTTTCTACAGTATAATCTAATATTGTTCATTTCTGTTATTAAAAGAACTTATAATGTCTTTATAAGCTGTTATTTTTACATCATAGAACCCTAAAGATATTATTTTAAAAATAAAATACAACGTTATAATGTGAAGAACCATCCTAAAATTTAAATTAGTACATGTTGCTTAGACTTTTCTGATGAGTGAATTTTTAATTTTGTTGGAGTCACTAAGTTAATAAAATAGTACCTGGATGACCGAGCCTAGCTCATTTCTTCAAAAAATATTTTCAAATTGAAATAAACTGTCAGATTTGCCTCACAAAATTAGGAATTTTTCACCAGAAAAAAAATAAAAAATCTCTTTACCTTTTTTTTCTAAACTTGTCGTTTTCGGAAAAGAATCATTTGAAATTGGCAAAAGAAATGGAGAGAGGTCTGATCGCAATTTGATACGATTCAGTACTCACTCCTTTGACGTGTTGCATGAGCGTAATGTTAAGTCACTAACATTTGTTAGTCCTGATATAGCATATACAAGTCAAAGTCGTGGTAACCTCTTTTGCTGTCACTCGGATTCGAACTGTGGTTAGACGGATTTTCGAAGCAACCGATTTCCATCTGAGCTATTTTTGTTTTGACAGCGCCGGTAAAATTTACCTTTATATTCTAGCTGAATTTTTTCATTGTCTGAAAACTCAGATAAAAAATGATGTTTTCTAAAAATGAAATCTAATTAGATCGATTTATCGTCCTCGAAACCACCTACATACTAAGTTTCACGGAAATCGCTGACGCCGTTTCCGAGATCCTGAATATATAACAATATATCTATACTAATATTATAAAGAGGTAAAGTTTGTGAGTTTGTGACGTTGTGATGCTGTGGCGTTGTAGGGGGTAAACTCAGGAACTACTGGTCCGATTTGAATAATTCTTTCAATGTTATATAGTTCATTCTTCGAGAATGGTTATAGGCTATATATCATCACGCTAAGATTAATAGGAGCGGAGCACAGATGAAAAATATTTCAAAATCGGGAATGTTTTTTCCTTTTGAGAACTGCTGCGTGTTAGCGTTGGTGTTAGTGTATCTATTCCACGCGAACGAGAGAAGAAAATTGCTCGTTTAGAGGTATTAGATATAATAACTCTTATTTTAATAAATAAATGGACGTTGTACGTAATTTAATATATAGTAAATTACTTTATTTCATATTATCATAACGAAGATCTGTATCCCCAGTGCAATTAATAAACGGTAGCCATTGTGTAACAATTATATTTTGATCTGACGTTGCTACGTAAAATAATAAACGTTTAGTGCATAATAATTTGCACGTGTTATTGTTTTTAAGGTGGTATATATTTTACTGAAATTGCGTGCCAAATGTATAACAAGATGGCGGTTTGACGTTTTTATTTCAAAGCATAGTTCAGTGGCACTCATAACACAGTACTTATCCCTTTTTGGTGATTTATCTATGTTGATATGTTGCTATTTTAGATTATTCTACGTCGTTACATTAAATATTTGTCATTAGATTATAAAACGTGTTTTATCACACTTGACATTGGTGAAATTGCCTATAGAGGCAAAGGCAATACCGAAAGAAAAAAAAATAGTTCATGTTCGCACGTATACGGGAAGAAACTCTATTTATATATTACTGTATTATGACAAACAAATATTAGTGATAAAAAGTAAAAATGATATTTAGGGGGTAACATTAATTTTAGATTCCAACGTTTAATCGTCACATTTGTTTTAAACGCCATCCACCATATAATCTTTGTACTATATGATCAGATTTATGTCTTCTACGTTAGTGTTTCTCATCAACGAATTATATTTTAACGCCATCTGTTGTACTTAACAGACTACTCTTAAACATTGAAATAAATAGCGAAGATTCCGTGACAAACACCAATAAGATGTAAACCAGTGATGAAAAAAGGAAGACTAAATTATACTTCATGCTTATTACTTCTTTTAAGCAATCAATTTTACTACAGTTCCAATTTTTTTACAAAATATATGTTAGGTTCTGAGTAAAATAACAAGCATTATGCATTTCTGACCTGGGATAAATCCGACAGATTTATTTTACAACACCGTATCGTTTCTTATATTAGATACTGTTTGTGTAGAGATTTATCTCATTGATTCTAACTTTTTTTTATATCACAGAGGAGGCAAACCAACAGGCGGGTCATTTGATGTTAATCGATCACTACCGTCCATAGACACTAGCAACATCAGAGGAGTCGCAAGTGCGTTGCCAGCCTGTGCTTAAAGGAACGGGGAAAAGGGTTAGAGGAGAGAGGAAGGGAGAGGAGACCGGAGGAGAGTGAAGGTGGGTGTCCGGCGCTCTCACTAACCGAACGAAACGCAACATTGCAAGCGCTGTTAGTTCACGTCGGTTTATTGCGTGAGGGTGGTACTACCCCGGACGAGCCAACCCACTCATGCTGAAATCAATAATACTTTCAGCGTAGCTCTACCACCTAAGTATTTACCACCAATGTATTTGTAGTAACTATGTTTTATGACAATTTCGACATGCTCGTACTTGTGCCAGACATCTATACTAATATTATAAAGAGGTAAAGTGTGATATTGTAGGATCTGGATCTAGTAAACCGACTTTGATAAAAAAATCCCGATAGAAAGCCAAGTTATTTGTGAGTTTCATATGATATATATTAACCCGAAAAATGAAAAGAGTTTTTTTTTGTGGTAATTATAATTGCAAAGTAAGTCGGAGAAAAAATGGTCTAACGAAAAGGTTTTTAACGAACGATAGAGATTTGGCGTTCATATCATTTTACATTAACTTAGACATAGAAGAAGACTGGGTAGAGAATACATAAGAATTACCTATATTGACAACTTCAGTATTGACTAATTCCTTCGCCTGTATTGATGGACGAATATTATTACTACTAACCTTTTAGAATAGCAACACAAAGTAGACTTAAAAAATATTTGCGATAGCAACGTACCACGTATAATCAAAAATTAGAATTAAAAATAACGTAGAATAAACTTTTGAACAGGAACACAAAATAAACCTTGATAATATTTCCGATAGAATGTTATCACGTCACCAAGGCAATGCATATAATACTGACACTGACACGCAGCGGATGCTCTCAAAATAGCCCGATTTTGAGATATTCTTCATTAGTGCTCCGCTCCTATTGGTTTTGACGTGATGATATGTAGCCTATAGCCATTCTCGATAAATGAGCTATCTAACACTAAAAGAAACTTTCAAATCGGACCGGTAGTTCTTGAGATTAGCGCGTTCAACCAAACAAACAAACAAACTCTTCAGCTTTATAATATTAGTATAGAAGTATAGATATAGGAAAGTAAGCCTTGACACTTCGAGAACATTTGTACGTGAATGACGTCCATACATATCTTTATTTATAAACTAGCCTCTGCCCGCGACTTCGTTCGCGTGGAATAGATACACTAACACTAACACTAACACGCAGCAGTTCTCAAAAGGAAAAAAACATGCCGATTTTGAATCATTTTTCATCTGTGCTCCGCTCCTATTGATCTTAGCGTGATGATATATAGCCTATAACCATTCTCGATGAATGAGCTATATAACATTGAAAGAATTATTCAAATCGGACCATTAGTTCCTGAGATTACCCCCTACAACGCCACAGCATCACAACGTCACAAACAAACTCACAAACTTTACCTCTTTATAATATTAGTATAGATTTCTTCTGTCCGTGTGTATGTCACTGAACTCCTCCTAAACAGTTGGACCGATTTGATGAAATTGGTGACGTTTCGGTAGAGTTTTAAGATTTTTGAAGTTATACTTCTTTTGGTGCGTTAGGCAAAAATGGTAAGAGTAAAAATTATGATGCGCGCGCACATTGTCACGAAAAACTGACACCCTGAAGTTAGCTGTAACTATTGTCAACATTTTGTATCTTTGTATTAAAACTTTCAATGTTTTAAATACCTTTTTCTATTGTTAGTGTCGTTTTTTTCTACAAACGTAGAATAAGGAGAAAGATAAAATATCTAAAATTTTTTTTTTTTTGTTACGCCAAGGAAGTATAACTTCTAACTTTCACACACACTGTTTTTTTTTTTTAATTACCAAAGTAGGGCAACGTCCACCAAGACCGCTAGTTCTATTATATAACAAAAATCTTTTGTCCCGTTCCTTCTCTCAGTTTGTCAGTTGTGAATTATTTAGGCTAGAATGTTAGCCGGTGATCATTGATGAATGACTTCAACTCCAATGGACGCCACTGTCTTTTGGATTGCTCATTTATCATTTTTTTAATTTATTTTAAAGTTTTTGATGTGAGACATCTATAGGCGCGGATGAACCTGATTGTTGGCAACGTGGCGACGCAAAACACGACATTATTAACGAAATACTCAAAAACATTTGCAGCCCTATCTGTATAAACATAAGATTCAAATTGTTTTGTCGGCCACTCGTTATAATAGTGTTACGTGGCACGTGCCGACGACCTGCCCTGAATGCCCTTTGATAAATGCCGCCAGAGACATCGCGTCTACGCCTAGATGAATTTTTCATTGTGTATTTAGTTAAAATGAATATTTATGTTATAAAATAAAGAGACTGTCTTGATTATATGGAATAGATTTGTAATGCTTTATCTTTTCAGTATACCATATCTGATTCCTGTGGTAATCAGTTCTTTTATGCAAATAACCTATACAAAACAATTTCGATGTTTCACATTTGCCAGGATTCCCGTAACGGCTCATTTTTTATGATCCTCATAATTTACGTGTACATAATATGATGATGTTATAAATTAGATAAATTATTAGGAACAGTTAAAATTTGATTCAGTTCATTTTGTAACGACACAATTGTCTATCTCCGGACCCTTAGATAGGCCTCATGAGCGCGATCGAGTTACACGGCACCCTAACGCAAAAAGTTGCCTAGACACTCTCTGACCTTAGTATATAAGGTCAGTCGAACAATGTTAGAGGTCGACGAATTCGTGCTACGGAGCCCAAGGTCATGTGCACTAGCCCGTGTAATATCACCGTAAGATGTTTCCGCTATTTTCAATTGTAGCGTAATATTCGTGAAGCGGATATATCCGTCTTTTAGTCTTTTTTACATTAGATAATGGGCTTGATTTTTTTATTGATGCACGCCAATGTAGCAATATTGTCCGCTGGAGTTTTCGCCGAGATCTAAATCTATCATGTAGTAGATTTTATATTTTAATAGCGTCTTCCTGCGACTTTGTCCGCGTGGAATCGTCACTTTGGGCTAACGCTAACTTTAACTCGCGGCTTTGTTTACGTCAGTGGCGGATTTGCCCTAAGGCCCAGGAGGCCTGGATCTAGGACGGTCAAATATTAGGGGCGGCCAATCGTGCCAAAAATTCACTGACATAGGGGTGGCTGGTACTCACTGGCCTGGGGCCTAGAGCGGCCAAGGCTGCAAATCCGCCACTGGTTTACGTTGAAAGTCAAAATATTTTTGAGTAAAGCGTATGTTAACCCGGATTTTGACACATTCTTCATTGGTGCCCCGCTCCTATTAGTGTTAGTGCGCTATATAGCCATAATGTTATGTACAATCGCCACGATAACCACTATTGATCTCGAGTGAATCCTGTTCGTGTTCGTGGAACTAACAGTCAAGTAAGATTTCCTTACAACGTTTGGTACGGAATTATGACAAATATTATTGTTTTAGTTCGCGTGTACGGAGGTCATTTAAATACTGTTAAGTATCTTGAAATACTGAACCTCTTGAGATATGAGTACAATGGTTTTCCCGATGAAGAGCGAAACCAAATAATTATACAACAAGATGGTGTTTCAACCCATAACAACAGAATCAGTACTTCCTACACTAATGTACCTGAATTGGTACAAACGGCATAATCAGATGGCCGGGGAGATCACCACATCTCACCGCTTCAGATTTTTTTGTTTTTTTTTTTTATGTCATAGGAGGCAAACGAATAGGCGGGTCACCTGATCTTAAGTCATCACCACCGTTCATAGACACTTTCCGCACCAGGGGAGTCGAAAGTGCGTTGCCAGCATGTGTTTGGAGGAAAACGGTAAGGGAAGGGGAAGAAGGAGGGGCGAGGGGAGGAGAAGTGGGCCTCCAACGCTCTCACTGACTGAACGAAATGCAACAATGCAAGCACTGTTACTTCACATCGGTTTTCTCTGAGGTGGTGTTACTAATCCGGATGAGCCGACCCATTCATGCTGAAATCCGTAATAGCTTCAGTGTGGCTCTAGTACATTGTGTGGGGACATGTAAAAAATAAAATTTACATTAAATCTTATGTGAGTGTAAACGAGTTCAGAGACGAAGCTATAAATACGATTTATAATATTCATCACAACACGTTCTAGTACACAGTTCTAGTAACCTTTAATAGGTTACTAGAAATTAATTTGTTTAAATAATTAATTTGTGTATGCAAGAAACTGGAGCCCATATCGAGCAAATAATTAATTTATCATTTTTTGTAAATAATTAAAATAATTCAAGATTCCATGATTTTCCTTTGATTAAATTAACCAAGTATGTTAGAGAGATTTCATCTTTGTGATTGACCCTAACGATCGATGCAGTAAAATTACAGGGTGTAATTTATACAGATTTTAGTCGGTTCCATTCCCGGGTGAAGTAAGAGAATTTTCGAAAATCTTTAAATGCAGTTCTTTTTTTTTCAAAAATAAAGGAATTCTTATTTGGGGTAAAATATGCTAACTCTATTTATTTAGTGTTTTTTTTTCTCGAACTAACTATGCTATTGACCTAGCAAGATCATAACAGCTTTACCAGATAACTAAGGCGAGCGTTAAGGGCACTCAGCCAATTTTATTTGACAACTAGCTCAAGGGTGCACAGCACACCTCGGCCTGGGCTGTTGCCTGATACGTGCAATTCGCGACCTATCTAAACTGACCTAAGCCATCTATTCATACATATATGAGTTGTTAGAACATATATGTATAGACCTTTTATTTAGAGTGCTTAGCCTCTAGGAGGCATTAAGAATTCCACCCTGTATATAATCACTAACTGAACCGCCAGCCTCGTTTGGCATAAAAATAGCAAATGGTCAATCGACTCCAATAAATAAATACATTAGAACCATTTACAAACAATTCGAAATTAAATGGACAGAGTCTTATGCTGATCAGGTTTTGACGTAATTGAGTTTCAAAGGAACTATAGTGTGAACTGTGATTAAGTTTAAATTAATGTAAACTAGTACAATAACTCTTTATAAGTATCTTAATCAAAGAATATACACATGAATGGATTCAGACTAAAGCCCGATTGAATGCAATAACTACTCGCCCGAATATACCAGGCTCATATGAGTTGGATATTTTCTTATCTAGATTGAAATTGATTAATGTATGTTACTGTGGCTCAGTTATTATATCATTATATACTGATAAGAATTCACAATTGTTATTGATAATATGATCAACAAATATTACTTAACGATTTAAATTTTTTGTTTTTTATAAAAAAAAAAACTAGTTTTTGTTAACACTCACTTTTTTGTATGCATTATCAAGCTCTACAAATGTTGTCTAGAAATCGATCATATATCTCGCATCGTTAAGACAGCGTTCATAAGTAACGTTTTTGTTCGATTGTTTTGTCTCCGACTTACTTTGCAAATTCGACTACCACAAAAAGTCTATAACACTTACGAATAACGTGGCTTTCTATTGGTGAAAGAATTTCATAAGAATTTTCAGTCTATTAATCAATCAAAACTGTGATGAGCTGCAATATATCAATATAACATCTACACAGGCCCCTATACTACGCATCGCTAGTCTGATGTAAGTCACGCAAGCGCAATATGTCCGCTCATGCTTACGCAGCATGTCATGACGTGAAATTATAAATTGATCTCCTACCAAAAATTCCGTTCAATTACGTCTGAAAAAGTTTTCACTTCAAAAAAAAATGCGTTAGAAGTGATACTTCTTTGGCTTAACAAAATAAAAATCTTTTATTCAAATATTTCATCTTTCGCCTTATTCTACGTCTAAAAAAAAACTACACTAACAATAGAAAAAAGGGTATTTAATACATTGAAAGTTTTAATACAGAGTAATACAAACAACAAATACTAAGAAACAAAATGTTGACTATAGCTAACTTCAGTGTGTTGGTTTTTCGTGACGGTGTGCGCGAGCATCGTAAAATTTACTCTACTGAACCCTGTTCGGGTGACGCTAGGAAGCTGTATGATCTGTAATGGTATCTCATCAGCGACTCTCATGATAGACATAGTAAGATTGGGGAACAATGGGGCTGGTATGTTCGATGGAATAAAAGCCCCTTTAAACTAAGTAAAATTATAAAAAAAAATCATTTTTCCCTAACGCGCCATAAGAAGTATAACTTAAAAAAAACTTAACAACAAAACTTGAAAGTATTTAATGTACCTATTCGGTACACACGCATATACCATATATTACGTGCACATATCTCTTGTTTATAATATCCTGACGTCATAAAATTTTAAACCGCAAACACATTGCCATACAATAGAGTCGTGATTTTGGTAACCGCATAACAATTAAGTTCGCAGTAAAAACGATCTGACCTTTGTTACATTGGATTATCCGGTTTAAATCTAACATGTAATCAGTTTTGGTTATTCCCTTGTGGTAATTATAGTTTTTCTTCAAGATCCTCGTTCTTTCATCTTGTTTGTTGTAGTTTTATTAAATATCCAGTACTTTAGCAGTGATGTGTGTTCATACAGATATACATACATACATTTCTAAAAATAGCTGAATTATGTATTTTATTAATTATTCCTAGATTGTCAACAATTTTTTTCCTGATAATCGTAAAACGTTAGATTTATATTCTGATTATATATGTATAGAAGACAGATAATAAAGCTAGCATTAGAATACAACTTAAAATGTGTTTGGAACACATATATGTTTCAACAACTCATATATATATATGAATAGTTAGCACAGCTTAGGTTACTTCAGATAGGTCGTGAATTGCACCCAGCGGACGAGGGGGAGGGCAGCTAGTGTGTGCCCAGCTTTCTATAGGTAGGAGCCCGGCGACCACCTTCCGCTGGGCGGACCGTTGGGGCGGCTATATAAGGGGAATAGCTTAGACCGATCCCTAGCCGCCTCAACAACACGGTCTGTCGGTACACCGTGGGGATTTAGTCCGTGCGAGTCGGACATAACCCACTCTCTCCCTCGGGAGGGTGGGTATCCATAAGGGATTTTCTACGTAAAAAAAAGGATCGTGAATTGCACGTATCAGGCAACAGCCATAGCCGAGGTGTGCCGTGCACCCTTGAGCCAGTTGTCAAATAAAATCGGCTGAGTGCCTTAAGTTTGCCTTTAGTAGTCCGCTGAAGCTGATAAGACTTTGCTAGGTCAATAACGTAGTCAGATCGAAAAAAAAACATTGAAAATGTGAGAAACAGTCATGAACAAATATGCAAGTTGGTAGGTCTTATAAGTCTGTCTGGTTAGTTTTTTTTTTGTATGGGGAAATCTCTAAGGCAGCTAAGAGACTAAGCCCCATAGTGCCTTCACCTATAAGCCGGCGAACAGGAGCCGTTAAATGATCACCACCGTTTATATACACAATAAGACCAGAAGAGTCACAAGTGCGTTGCCAGCCTGTGTTGGTAGGGAAGGGAGAGTGAGAGAAGCAAGAGAGGGGTAAGTAGGTATCCGGCGCTCTCACTGACCGAACGAAACTCAACAATGCAAGCACTGTTACTTCACGTGGGTGTTTCTGTGGGCCGGGTGTTACTAACTCGGACGAGGTCATGCTGAAATCAGTAATAGCTTCAGCGTTTATTGCATTTAATAAACACAATTATATTCTTTTATTCTTGGGGTGTAAGGGATGTCTAGTAACATCTTAAGACTTGAGACACCCAAGCCAACCTCACCTGCACGTGGTGCACCCTGCTGAATAACGAACGAACGAAAAAAAGCCCGTCATAATGACTAGCTTCTGCGCGTCGCGTTTCGGGATCAACCTGTGCATATCCAATACCGGGTGACTTTCGTCATTATGGCCGGCATGACAACGGCGACTGGCGATGGATAATCTGTCTCTCGGTGGTTGCCGATGTTTTTGGATTGTACTATGCTTAATATCAGGCATAGTGCAGTCACTATGTCGTGCTTCGATAAAAAAGAAAAGACTTTTTCAATTCAGTGTTAAAAACAAGTTCTTAGTTCTGTTAATCATTGTAAAAACTTACCGAAACGAATAACTAACTATATTTTTTTATGTAACCGTAGTTGTTGGAGTATATGTTGTTTTTGTATGAATTTCATTTGAACATTAATTTTTATAATGACTTTGTGTCGCTACCATACTAATATCAAAAATATCAAGTTATTCTGTCTGTTTGTTTATTACGTTTCATGACTAAATATAAGAACCTCGAGTTTTTGGCGGGATTTCAGTCTGTCATATAGTGGATTTTATATTTTATTCATAATCTTGTGTTACTTAACTCTATATTGTATAAAGTTGGTGGTGTTTTATGTAATATGGTTAGTTTATTATGCATAGGTGAAGTGAATGAAAAATAATACCACGGAGCATGCAATTCTGAGATGCCACAAAAACTCCATGGAAGGTTCTAACAAGGGAGCCACCATCTTGTTAGAGTGTTGATTCACACGACGCTTGCTATTGAAATGATCGTATACGCTTGTAATATTATTGACTACCTGACAATGGCAGTAATAATCTGAACGGTTGATTGCCCAAAATAAAGTAAAAAAAAATATAAGAATCGATCGCAATAAAATTTAATAGATAGATAGAGAAAGATATATGCTACTTTATTTGTACTAATATTATAACGAGGTAAAGTTTGTGAGTTTGTGACGTTGTAAGGGGTAATCTCAGGAACCATGGGTCCGATTTGAAAAATTCATTCAACATTATATATGTATATAATATTTTAATATTAAAACCGTCAAACAGGAAGTTGCTGAATTCAGTAAAAAATATCAAAATAGACTGTCCAGACATATTAACATTCTGGCATCGAAGCTGGAAGGCGAAGGGAGCATTGTGCACAGTCGGTTAAAGAGGTTCAGCGTTTCCAACCTGAAATCTAGAGTTTAGCAACATTCACATCTTCAAAAATAGAAGACTCGTTGGATTCTATATAAAGCATGTAAATATCTAAATCAAATCCTGGCTCTCACATTGGCTCATTGTTCCTAGTAAAATTACAAATGAACAGATTGCCATGAAATCAGAAAAGATATAAGAGAAAAAAAAATATTATATAACTCATTTATCGAGGATGGTTATAGGCTATCATCACGCTAAGACCAATAAGAGCGGAGCACCAATGAAGAATGTTTAAAAATCAGAGTTTTTTTTCCTCTTGAGAGCTTCCGTTGCGTGTTAGCGTTATCCCAAAGTTACAATTCTAAGCGGACGAAGTCGCGGGCAGGGGCTAGTTAGTTGTAATATCATTGCTGTGCTTTACAAACTCAAGCATGTATTTTGTATCTGTCAATGCGGTTTAACTAAACGGACTAAGTTTGAAATAAAAATGAATAGCCTTCTGTCCTGTGTGAGTCGTGTATCATAAATTCGACATTTTTGGCGAGATGTACGCACGTCCGTTAGATTTAGTAAAATAGTTTAAACATTCTAAAATAGATGTCGCGCAAGTAGTTTAATCTTACATACAACAGCACACGTTCCTATATGTTTGTAATTGTTCGGACAAGATTTGTATTGATGAAAATGTTCTCTCTCTTCCCCTCCTCCCTCCCCCAACACACAGGCCACGCACTTGCGACTCCCCTGGTGTTGCTAGTGTCTATGGAAGCTGGTGATCACTTAACATCAGGTGACCCGCAAGCTCGTTTGCCTCTTATCTATACTAATATTATAGAGAGGTAAAGTTTCTGAGTTTGTGACGTTGTGACGTTGTGATGTTGTGACGTTGTAGGGGGTAATCTCAGGAATTACTTCGTCCGATCTCAATAATTCTTTCAATATTATGTAGCTCATTCATCGAGAATGGTTATAGGCTACATATCATCTCGCTAAGACCAATAGGAGCGGAGCACAGATGAAAAATGTTTCAAAATCGGGATGTTTTTTCCTTTTGAGAACTGCTGCGTGTTAGTGTATCTATTCCACGCGAACGAAATCGCGGGCAAAGGCTAGTGGTATATATTTTAAAAAGTTACTTACCGGTCTTCAACTGTTAAGTTCGCTAGTTCAGGTATCCAGCACCAATGCTGTTCGGGTGTGAGCGTCATGAAGATCTGCGAGAAATACACGAATGCAACGAAAAACGCAAACGGTATCATAAGGATGAACAGTATTTTCTGATACAGTCCAAATTCGCCGACATACGGCAGCAGATCGTCGAAATCGGTCGCTTTTTTCTCGTTATTGTTATTCATTCTGTTTGCAACACTGTCGGAGTTTTTCCCGCTGGCAACATTATCGGAGCTGTCATTCTCGAAGCCCTTGTTGACGAAGCTCCCGCCGATGTTGACATTTGACAGATTGTTGTTATCTGTGGTCGTATTTTGACAGCGCTCCTCTTCGTGTTCGACATATGATGGTGTCCGCTCTTGTGGCGCCATTGTATACAAAACAATCTGCGTGTAATCCAATTTTTTATTTTCGTTTTATTCGTTCTGTAATAAATAAATAATTGTGTCAATTAATTAATTATGTAACAATAAAGCAATTTAGAGAATGGCAACATATCTATACTAATATTATAAAGAGGTAAAGTTTGTGATGTTGTAGGCGATAATCTTAGGAACTACTGGTTCGATTTGAAAAATTCTTTCGGTATTATAAAGACCATTTATCGAGAAAAGTTATATACTATATATCATCACGCTAAGATCAATAGAAGAGTATCACCAATAAAGAATGTTTCAAAATCGGGATGTGTTTTCTTTTGAGAGCTTCCGCTGCGTGTTGGCATTATCCCAAAGAAACTATTCTACGCGGACGAAGTCGCGGGTAGAGACTAGTATTAAATAAATCGGTTAAAAATAATGATTGGAAACTAAAATTAACATCAATTCTTGCCTTGTCGACTATAGACAAAAGTTATACAAATTAACAATTCTTATTTTACAAATGGAATAATCTTGTCCAAGTGTACCCGTCGTCGATATAAATCTATAAAGTTTAAATGAAATTTGATCGTTCAAGGTGGATCAAAACCGCGCTTAAAGGAGTCGGTTACAATCAAACAAACATTCAGGTTAAGCTAATATAAAACATGTAAAAAAGTACATAACTACTATTCGGAGTGCTAATATATGTGAACGAGAGACTAACGTTAATTATTTAATTTAAAAAAATACTAAATCTAAATAATTCATACTATAACATTATTTTAAAAATTCAAAATTGAGCACAGTTTAAATTCCATTGTTTTAAGTTCTGTTTAAAAAAGGGAGCCAAAATATACTAGCATTTTCCAGTGGATTAACCTGCGTAATTGTAAATTTCTTTCCTAACAAAAACTACCCTAAACTCTATTGTTATCGCTAACGTGCAAAGACAATTTCATAATAAACAGTTGAGTGGATCAACTGTGAAAACGTAACAAACAAACTGATATTCGCATCTATGATATTAGTTAGTTTCCAGACATTTTCTAATCGGACTTAACTAACTCATATACCGCGATAAAATTGTAACAGGTAATTGTATAACAAACCGGCATTATAATTGCGTATTGCATCGAATTGGATATGCAATCAGAAACGTCATCTGTTATTCAAGATTAGATATTGTATGATCACTGATTTTAATTGCATAATACAATAAATAACACAGTAGTGGAAAACAAAAGACGGTAATAATATCACATACTACATGTATCTTAGGCTAGCTTTGGGGAGTTGTGTTGCGACATGAATCCATACCTATTATATATATACATGCTGAATGTTTAAACAGTAGCAATGTTTCTGGAGGGTACTATGCACTCGATTCTCATTCTAAATCAATTAAAAAAATAGGTGCTTAATATTTGGTCTAAATGTATAGAAAAGTACAAAAATTATACACGATTTTACTGTTACTTGAACGTGGGAACGTCGGGAACAAAACAAAAGGGTTTATTGCCAGTTTCACTATTGAAACTTATTAACTCCGGGTCGACCGTTGTAGCATACGGTACTGCTCATTGCACCTAGGTTTATTACGATTGTGTTTATACTTTTAAGTTTTCCTGGTTGTTTATTAGTATTTGTTTTAAGCCATCAAAAATAGATTGCCAAGTTACCTAGCCAAGTTTTAAAAAAGCCCTGTCGAAGCGCTTTTGACGTATCTACAACTTTTTGGTTATAATGTCATTGGTTAAAATAATATTTTGTTGAAACTTTAAATTTCATTATTTTCCAGTTTCTGCAGCATAAACTACCCATGTCTCCTCTCTCTCCTCTCACCTCCCTCCCAATCCCCACCCATTTCTCTCCTCCTCTACCCCTCTCCCCAAAACACAGGCTGGCAACGCACTTGCGACACCCTTGGTGTTGATAATGTCTATGGACAACGGTGATCACTTAATGTCTGATGAACCACCTGTTCGTTTGCCTTTTATGATATAAAAAATACTCTGTCCTTTCCAATGCGGTCATTATTACATCCCCAGACACGTAGTCGCCTTGATCTTGTACCAGATACTCAAAGTTCAATACAGTTATTAAATGCCCGCTTTGTATGCAGTTTACGTACTTACTACGTGCCTCTTATCTCCTTTTAGACAAGGTTATGTTTCGTAACAATGTTAACCCGTTCGCTGCGTAGACGATTTCTGTCTATAGCTTCTTGAGAGTGTTAAGGGGTCGAAAAGACCCCATGAAGGTTGATAGGTTTGATGGGTTAAATATCGTACTAAATATCGTAATAATATAGGACTATGATTTACTGGAAGTCTGAAATCAAATCGCGGGCTAACTTAGTGATATGATCGTACCATTCCTTAGGAAGAAACTTGTAGCCCAACAGTGGGATTAGTATAATTATTGAGTCGACAAAAATTGACTATATTAATAAACCTAAACCTATGTAATATATGTGTTTAGATTTAAGCTTTGAAAATTTCGGAGTACTATAAAGAAAACGATTAAATCGATAATTAATTTAATTTTGACCTCGAATAACTTTTGACTGAGTTTATTTTTCGAAAAATATTTTCATACCTTTTTTGTAGAAAGTTCAATTATCTACAAGAGTATTGGATGGAAAATGCAGAGCGATCGTTCATTAGTTACAAAAATCAGAAGACATTTATTTTCATGTGTATTTTCTTATAGGAAATCAAAAAGTACGATGCGGACTACCTTAACATTAAGGGCTCATATTTTCAGAGGTCGATTTTGGTATTTAAAGGAATTTTTTGTCTATTTCTGAGAAAAAAAAAATTTAAACGCCCTACCATACATACATTTTGTCATAGCCATGTATTATAAAATACTCTTATCAAGAACATAAGATAATTATTTTTGACTGTTTGCTTGTATATCTGCATAAGACTCAATAACGGCTGGATCGATTTGTATGTAATTTTATCCAAAATAATTATGGATTATTCGTCGGTTCACAAGGTGTAGTTAACATTAGGTGAGATCTTCGATCAACAATAACTTGTTGATGGAAGGGTGAGATTAAGGTTAAACGATAAAACTCACAAAGCTTATACATATTTAAATATATTACGTTTCTTCATGCGACAGGAATGACTGAAATAAAACGTGAAATCTCTTTATCAGTGAATCGCTTCAAGGAAATTGTCACTCTTAATGTTTTGAAGAACATATTTTGCAGTGAATAAATTAAGTTTTCCCAAATTCGTTTTTAAATAATTAAATTTATAATTTAAATAATAAAAGAGACATAATTCTAGCTGTATGAAATAATATAATTTTGATTTCCATGTACGGGGTCGTTTCGACCTCCTACCAGCAGTGAGCGGGTTAACAATACGTGGTAAATGTGTCATTGGCACTTCTGATATCTATCTCCATTGTATTTTAAATATATTTTGACCTGTTAATGTACATACAAGTTTTGTTATAAAGATTGTTTTACTATGTAATTTCTCACAACTTGTATAAAACTGACCTCGGCCCTAAATTGCTAGTACCGAGAGTGTGTGAATACTGTTTAATGTAATCTAATACCTTTAAACGAGCAATTCTTGTATATTTGTATATATTCAGGATCTCGGAAACGGCGTCATCTATTTCCGTGAAGCTTAGTATGTAGGTAGTTTCGGGGACGATAAATCGATCTAGCTAGATTTTATTCATAGAAAACTTTTTTTAACTGAGATTTCAAGCAATGAAAAAATATGGCTAAAATATGAAGGTGTATTTCGCCGTCGCTGTCAAAACAAAAATAGCTCAGATGGAAATTGGTTGCATCGAAAATCCGTGTAACCCCAGTTCGTATCCGAGCGTATAAAATTTTTTATTTTTGTAAAAAATGATAATTTTGTGAGGCAAACCTAAGAGTTTATTTTGACTTAAAAATATTTTTTAAAGAACCGAGCTAGGCTCGGTCGCCCATGTACTATGTATCTAAAAATATTTTAAAATAAAGTCGGTTGTCCTGTTTGTGAATTACCTTGGTTCTAGTAAACCATACAACTATAGTGATAAGGTTTTTACTGTTGTTTACAGAATTTCTTTTGTAAAATATATATCTATCTTATTAATTAGTATTAAACAAAGTCTCCTACCGCGTCTGTCTGTTTGTCAGCTCACGATAAACTCAAAATCTACTGAACGGATTTTCACGGCCACCTACCCTCCCCTTCCCTTTCCACCTTCCCTTCCTGCCCATTCCCCACCCTCCTCCCAAATACAGGTTGGCAACGCACTTGCGACTCCCCTGGTGTTGCAAGTATCTATGGACAGTGGTGATCACTTAACATCAGGTGACCCATCTGTTCGTTTGCCTCCTATGATATAAAAAAAAGAAAAAAGAAAAACGCATTTTCACCAGCAAATAAAGTGATTTATGAAGAAGGTTCAGATATATAATTTATCAAGATTTTTTTTTTATAATTAGGGCGGGATAACGTCCATCGGTCTCGCTAATGTATATATATAATAAGAATGTAAGTCTAAAGTGTTGGTACGTTTTAGATTTTTATGAAAAAAAATGTTGCAATTGTCTAGGATTTAGTAATTAAATAGATATAAACCATTTTTAAGAAATGCCTGTCTGTCTGTCTGTTTGTTTGGACAAGCATCACTGTTAAAGTATTACGTTCGCGATAAAACCTTATGAAGAGAATCATAAAACATATCCTGGAATAACATTTAGTTTTTGTTTTATTAAAATAAGTTTACTCTATCAAAAGTTATTGTAATTTTAATTACGGCTTGAGTTTTCTTGAATTTATTCAAGGAAAGAGTAGGTAAGTAAATGCAATCAAATCTCTTAAAAACAGGATATTATATAATGTATAAATAATATTTAAGATAGAATTAACGGAAGACTATTTTTTGTATTGTTTCATGCGGACTAAATCGCGGACACATCGCTTAAATTGAAATAATGTCCACCGCTAACCCATGTTAATGGCTGCAACATAGTTGTTTATTCCACCAGTTACTGGCGTCCATATAATTATTTATTTAACTTATATCTTTGATTAATTTATTTTATACTAGCCTCAGCCCGCAACTACGGTCGCGTGGGTTAGTTACTTTGGGCTAACACGCAGCGAAAGCTCTGAAGAGGAAAAAATTAACCCGATTTTGAAACATTATATATTGGCTCCGCTCCTATTGGTCCTGGAGTAATGATATATTATAGCCTATAACTATTCTCGATAAATGAGCTATATAATATTGAAAGAATTTTTCAAATCGGACCAGTAGTTCCTGAGATTACCCCCCTACAACGTCACAAACTCACAAACTCACAAAATTTACCTCTTTATAATATTAATATAGATTAACATTTTTTGTTATATTTTAATTGTTTATAATATCTAATCTAAATATAAAAGAATCCAGTGTCATGATGTCTGTCCACGATAAAATCTAGAACTGGTCTTTATGAAAGTTGGTGTGTATAATTTGATACAACTCTAGAGATAGGATAATTTATATTTCCCTTAATGGCCTCAATATTACAAATTAGATGATTGTCAATGTTGATTATTGTTATTGATTACAAGTTTCATCAGCCTCGAACAGATGGCGCTTTCAACTAGTTAGTCGACAGAAAACTATAGGACCAACTGTTATAGATATATCATAGATGACACCATGTTTTAGTTTTGAATTTCTTTTTTAATGTCTGAGCAACAGCAACGTGTGCCCGAGTCAGCTAGTATGCTAATTATTAAATAACTTGTCAAATCTTAGTGGTGTTTCTCAAACTTAGGGCATTCAAACAGACACAAACTCTCTCAACATTTAAGGTGAGTATGGATAATATCAGATACACATGAACTTCTTTTTTTAACTTTATTTTTGGCAACCAATCTTTCAGATTATTACTGTCATTGTCATGTAGTTAATAATATTACAAGCGTCGTGTGATTATTTCAATATTCCCTTGTTAGAACCTTCCAGGGAGTTTTTGTGACATCTCAAATTTCATGCTTCGTGGTATTATTTTCCATTCACGTCACTTATGCACAATATACTAACTATATTACGTAAAACACCACCAAATTTACAAAATACAGAGTCAAATAACACAAGATTATGAATAAAATATAAAATCCATTACATGACAGACTAAAATCCCGCCAAAAACTCAAATTAACTTCAATTAAAATCACCAGTCCTATTTTTTTTTTATTTCAGTCCTTTTTCCATTTGAGTTTTAAACTTATTGGGAACGAATTTACTCGACGTGATTTATATTTAGTTGACTTGTAAAAATCGTCACGTAAAGGAAGTGCGTTATACCGATGTGTTTGAATCACTCTCTCTCTCATTCTATTGTATACGAGTGTGTATTTGTGCTCGGTTCTTTTTTTTCAATCATATGTAAGTTATACATGATGTTGCAATTTTCCAAAGAACAATCTAGAAATAAAATTTTCAGCAGGTATGTGTGTAAATTTTGTGAGTTTGTGATGTTATAGGGGTTAATCTCAGGAACTATTAAACCGGTTTTGCAAATTCTTTTACCAATAGAAAGCCACGTTATTTGTGAGTGTCATCGGCTATATATAGTATCAACCCGATAAATGAACAGACTTTTTTTGTGGTAATCGAATTTGGAAACTCGGAGCAAAAAGGCTCGAACGAAAAAGTTATCGACAGCATATGTCTAACTTTTATATTTAAGCCGCAAAAAGTAGTTTTTTATAAATGTTTACCGCTCAACGAAGTGGGCACGAGTCAGCTAGTTAGAGATAATTAGGTTTTGAATAACAACTTGCCTGTAATTGTGGCAATGACCTAGCTTAATCAGATATTTCGCAATGTAAATTAACTGCCTATAAATGTTTTGAATTAAATTTACAATATGTGATTAATATTTTACCGTTATTTAGGTCGTCAATTGAAGTTAGGGTGACAATGTTTCTACACTCCAAAATATTTGGGAAAAGTTTTTGATGTGAAACATCTTGAAGCGGAGGGTAAGCCTGATTGTTAGCGTGGCGACGCAAAATACGAACATTGCACTATTAACGAAATACTCAAAAATATTTTTAACCTTATCTTGTAGGCCACTTGTTCTACTTGCGTCACGCGGCACGCGCCGTCGTCCTAGCGCCCTTTGATAAATGTCACCAAACACACGGCGCCTGCGCCTAGTTGTATTTTGTATTTAATAAAAATGAATATATATGTAATAAAATAAATAAACAGTCATTATTTTATGGAACAAATTTGTAACGCTTAATCTTTTCATTATGCCATAACTGATTCCTGTCGTAATTTGTTCTTTTATGGATACAACTTGTACAAAACAATTTTGATGTTTCAGATTTGCAAGGCGTCCCGTGACAGCTCAGTTTTTTGCAAGTAGAATATTTTGATTTGTGTAAAAACCACGATAAATTGGCTTAAAAGAAACTAAATGATTTTTTAATGACTGCACACTTTTACCAACGTTTGTACGTTTTTTAGTACTCGCCTCAATATAATCCAACCTGCAAACCTTAAATACGATTTAAATATTTATATTCCCATCTAAAATTACCATTAAATTATTTTCAACAAAGCAATAAAAACATTTTAAATTAGAAACAAAAAGTTGAGGCAGTCACATATATGTACTGCCAATTAAAAAAAAAAACCTAAAAACAATGAAATAAATGTGTTTTTGAATTTTCATGTTAATTGTGGAATATCTCAATTTCAAAATTTGTTTATTGAAATTATTTCTGTGGTTTTCATATGTACTGTAACTCGGAACAATAATTATATACATTTTTATTAAGTTTATATGATAAGCTACAAAATATCAATATTATATATAAAAAAGTACAGACAGGCTCAATTTACATTCTTATTGTACATATCGGGGGAACCACTATTGACCTGTAATACCGCGCTATTGACTATAGCTTGGGTGTTACTAATGACCTCAAACGCTATTGGTTGAAGTTGTCGGCTGTTAATCATTTACCCTAGATATGAGACGCTATTGGTTGGAGGTATCGGCTGTTTATGTATCTTGATGCCTTAAAAGGCGACCCACGACTAAATGATGGGTATACAAGCTCAGGCAATTGGGCTAGTTACATCTAGGTATAACTTGTCGTCTGTGGAGTATTTCTGTATCAGTTAACGTGTTATTCGATTTTTGTGTTACTCGATAATTGCAGTAATCTAGAATATTCGATTTTAATAATGCAATATCCCTCTAAGATAGATGACAGAACTCATTTTTATAACATTATGAGTTGGTGGTAGAGCCACGCTTAAGCTATAACTGGCTTTTCGTTCGGTAAGGGGAGTTGGGCCTCCGGCGTTCTCACTTACTGAACGAAACGTAACAATACAATCACTATTACTTCACGTTGATTTTCCGTGAGAGGGTGGTTCTACCCCGAGCGAGCTAACCTATTCATTCATTCCCCATTTCCTCCCCCCCATCCCCCAACACAGGCTGGCAACGCTCTTGCGACTCCACTAGTATTGCAAGTGTCTATGGACGGTGGTGTTCACCTGTTTGTTTGCCTCTTATGACATAAAAAAAACAACAAAAACAAAGTCATGGGTATTATCAGCTACTAATTAATAAAAAACGGAGTATTAAGGTGAATAACAGCAAGCAAAAAATGTGTTTTTTCCTCACGCTTATTTGTTATTTGTTTCTGTAAAAACCATTACACTGAGAAGCGTTTAACTTCGTGTGGTTAATAATGTAATCTTTTAAGTGAAACGAGAGATAATACAAGCAGGTCAAGCGTGAGGGTGAGCTCTGTTATACCGAATAGATTTTTTGGTAAACACATTGTCTGTTGGAAACTGAACGACAGTATAAATATGAGACACAGTACGGAAACTATGAACAAACGCTCGAAAACGGCACACACAAACACGCGCATCGACGAAAGGTTTTGAAAAAAATTCTATGGACAGCACCGCGAGATTCGCTTAGGGGTCGTGTAAATGCGCATGTTCGTGTCAGTGTGCCGGTGCGAGCGGTTATAGGTAGTTTCCCGACTGTACTTTATGTGTACTGTGACTGAACCCTTATAATGTCTTACTAGAAATTAACCGTTTTGCATCTCAATTAATACACATAACTAACTGACCGGAGTTTTTGGCGGGATTTTCGTCTGTCATGTAGTCGATTTTACATCTTATTCATAATCTTGTGTTATTTGACTCTATATTTTGTAAATTTGGTGGTGCTTTACGTAATATAGTTAGTTCATTGCGCATAAGTGAATTGAAAATAATACCACGTAGCACGAAATTCTGAGATGCCACAAAAACTCCCTGGAAGGTTCTAACAAGGGAGTCACCATCTTGTTAGGATATTGAAATAATTACACCACGCTTGTAATATTACTCGTAATATTAATATTAGTAACTACACGATAATGGCATTAATAAGTTAAAAAATTGGTTGACAAAAAAAAAAACTAACTGATCCGTGCAACTTCCTCTACACCAAATCGGTTATCACCGGTCTCAATTGTATTTTGAAACGCGAAAAATTTTAATAACCTAAAACTCGATTACAGCTACACATACCGTTTCCAATTTTGAAACGAAACTATCATGAGACTCGCTCAAACATATATCCAGTTGGTATGTGAGAAATATTTTAATATAAGCCTTGTATCCGTTCGCAGCATTACCTATTAGTTCAATTAAGATAAAAACTAACCTACATATATTGGTGGCAATATTAAAAAGCATTATAAGATGAAATATAGATTAAATTTGTAGCTAATCTGGCTGCTATGTATATAGCGCAAAAAAAGAAAATTTCCCACTCCCCTCCGCAATACAGGCTGGCAACGCGCTTATGACTTCCCTGGTGTTGCTGGTGTCTATGGACGGTGGTGATCACTTAACATCAGGTGGCCCAAAAATTTCGTATGAAACATGATTGCTACGCAGACCATGTTAGTGGTCCGCTTGCTAACATAAGTCCCTACAGTAAGCTATGCTCGGTTCTGCTCGGGTGGTCGATTTGCCCTCGGCACATTACATCGATCTCAGAATATTTTCCTATCTGCACTTTGCATAACAATTGCTCCCCTCCTAATTGTCGTAGGATATTGATATATCACTTACTAGCCTCTACCCGCGACTTCGTTCACGTGGAATAGTTACATTGGGCTAACGCTAACACGCAGCGGAAGCTCTCAAGAGGAAAAAAAATCTGATTTTTAAACAATCTTCATTGGTGCTCCGCTACTATTGGCCTTCGCATGATGATATATAGCCTATAACCATTCTCGATAAATGAGCTATATAATATTGAAATAATTTTTCAAATCGAACCAGAGATTACCCTCTACAGCGTCACAAACTCACGTCACAAACTTTACCTCTTTATAATATTAGTATAGATAAGCTGCTTTAGTGAACTAGCTATAAAATATAGGAATATTTTTTTTTTTTATCATAGGAAGCAAAGGAACAGGCGACACTAGCAAGTAATTCGTTCGTTCGTTCGTTTGTTGCCAGCCTATGTTTGGGAGAGGGTATGTGGTCCTCCGGTGCTCTCACTGACTGAACGAAACCCATTTTTTTTTCGATCATATCGAACTTTGTTGACCTGGAGAGGTCTTTACATCTTTACCGAACTATTGAGGCTAAAGGCACTCAGCCGATATGTGATGTTTGGGCGACTAACTCAAGGGTGCACACCTCGGCTTTGGCTGTCGCCTGTTTTATGCAAAAATCACGACCTATCTGATCTAACCTAAGCTAAGCTATATAAATATACGTATATGAGTTATTGAAACATGAATGTATACCAAGAATGCGTGCCTCAACAACTCCTATATGTATTTTGTGTCGGAAAAATTCCTCTAAACTATTGTATATAGGATAGGATAGGATAGGATAGGGAGAATACAACAATGCGAGCACTTCTTCTTATCGATTTTCTGTGGGTCGGGTAGTACCTTGGGAAAGCCAGTAATAACTTCAATGTGTTTCTACCCAACTGATATCTAGTTACAAAGATTAACACGTTCATACAAAAAAAATACGTGTGTCACTCGGGGCTGCCGCGGTAAAGCTATTGCATAGCATTTTTTATTAACTTATGCAGTTATAACTATTTATTTATTTATTTTATTTATGCAGTATTTTTTTCCTTTGTTTTTTTCTTTGATATTAATTTAAGTTACACTTTTTGAGCGTGGTGACAGTAGTACAGATATTCACTGTTGTACATAGATGATAAATACCTACACACCAGTATACTTTCTCACAAACAGCTGATTACTTATTCGTCCAATTTCGGAGCAGCTCGTCTCGATCCGTGTGAGCTTTGTACAGTCATTTTTTTTTTTTTTTTTCGAAATGTCTACGCTATTGACCCAGCAAGGTCTTAACAGCTTCACCGAACTACTAAGGCGAGCGCTTAAGGCACTCAGCCGATTTTATTTTGGCAACCAGCTCAAGGGTGCACGGCACACCTCGGCTTGGCTGTTGCCTGTTGCATGCAAAATCGCGACCTATCTTAGATAACCTATCTAACAATTCATATATGTATGTGTTGTTGAAACGTATATGTGTACCAAGCATACACGCCTCAACAACTCCTCCATATATTTATTATCGGAAAATTGAGAGTTTTTCAGTTCGATAAGGGTCTTTGTATAGTCGTACCATATATACGTTAAGCGAACGCTCAGCCAAGCTACATGGTAGGCATAGTGGGGGGTGTTAGGTTTTTTCGTTACGGAATTTTTGGATTCGGTCTCCACGCTCAAGGCCCGCGATAGAAGCTATGCAATAGCTTAAAATACATTATTTTGGGTTTTCATAATATTAAATAGTAAGTTCGTAGCATTGTCACCCTATAAGAATGGTTCCTTCGTTCACTCTAGGACCTTGCGGAAGTTTGCGTAACGTAACCACACGGCTTGTTTAACTTATTGCAAAATACATGAAGTTAAATTCCGCTTTTATTGAACACTAATGACTAACCCCGGCTTCGCACGGGTGTAGTATTTTATCGACATTGCGTAATAAGTGTCCAAATATTTAGACAGTCAATACTCGTCCATATTTTGACACTGATAATAATTATTCTTAATTAAAATCAACACATTTTTTTTACGGATTTTTTATTTCTTATATAGGAAACAAACGAACAGGCGGGTCATCTGATGTTAAGTGATCACCACTATCCATAGGCACTCGAAACACCAGGGGAGTCGCAAGTGCGTTTCCATCCTGTGTTTGGGGTAGGGGAGTGAGGGAGGCGGAAGGGGAGAGGAGGTGAGTTTCCAGTGCTTTCACTGACCGAACGAATCGCAACAATGTACGCACAGTTATTTCACAATTGTTGCTGGTATCTAGAAATAAGTAATAGAATAATTTTCAATCATTTTTAGACGTGTTTGTCTGTTTGTATGAACACGCATCACTGGTAAAGTACTGTGTACACAATAAAACCACAACAAGTACATATATCTTATACTAGCGGTAACCGCAGCTCCACACGCGTTTTTTTTTTAATTGTATTATAGAATTATTAAATTATGAAACTATGTACGATTATAGAAATGTTCTTTAAAAACTATTGTAAGTACTACACACACGCTACTGACAGTAACATTTAACGTGTACATTAGATATATAGATACTAACAGTGTAATTAATGAGGATTATCATAACCAACATATTTCGAACATTAACCAACCATATAACTACCTCAGTGCTCACTTACACTGTACCAAGAACTAATGAAAGACTTAATAATAGATAATGATATAATGTGTCAATATTGTCAATAAGTTTATGGTATATATCTTTTTAGAAATACCTCTTCTATCTTCAAAATTACTAATAATAATTATTAGATTAAATTGTAAACTGTGAATGTGGTGACGTCTTGAATCTTGCATATATATAAATCAAGATATAAAATTTTATATACTAAAACGCTTACCGCGCACATGTTTACAGCGAAAAATATATTTTCCCGCACACCCGATTAGGCCTCCCATGGCAGCGGCTCAAGCCTAGGTTCGATCCCTCGGTAGGGAGCCCTTGAGCGCGTTGCTTGCGCGATACGGTGACACAAAAATATATATCACTGCTACAACACTACACAATCACCTCCACACACGTGCACGCTTACACGCTTACACATGAAAGTGGAAGGGTTTACTTTTTTCCCTTATCGAACTGAAAAACTCTCAATTTTCCGATAATAAATATATGGAAGAGTTGTTGAGGCGTGTATGCTTGGTACACATATACGGTTCAACAACTCATACATATATGAATAGTTAGCTAAGATAGGTCGCGATTTTGCATGCAACAGGCAACAGCCAAGCCGAGGTGTGCCGTGCACCCTTGAGCTGGTTGCCATAATAAAAGCGGCTGAGTGCCTTAAGCGCTCGCTTTAGTAGTCCGGTGAAGCTGTTAAGACCTTGATGGGTCAATAGCGTAGTCATTTCGAATAAAAAAAAAAAAACAATATATTTTTGCTAAATTTCATACGGACGAAGTCGTGGGTAACAGCTAGTCTAAAATAGAATAATCTCAATTACTATTTATAAGGTTCGCTGTCTACCAATGAAAGTCCCGTGAACATCTGTCTAACAGTTTTGGAGAAAGTTTTATGGGTGAAAACACGGTTAACAGCTATTATAAACAAAAATCACCTAAATAACTTTTATAAAGTCAGCTATCTGCCAGCAAAAGTCTCGTAAAGATTGGCCTAACCGTTACGAAGATAGTACTGCGGGCGAAACCACGGTTAATAGCTACTATAAACTAAAATTGCCTAAATTATTTTTATAAGATCAGTTATTTGTCAGTGAAGGTCTCGTGAAGATCTTTTTAACCGTCTTGGAGATAGTACTGCGAGCGAAACCACTGTTACCAGCTAGTATAAACTAAAATTGCTTGAATTACTTTTTATAAAATCAGCTAACATGTCAATGGAAGTTTTGCGAAGATCAATCTAATCGTTTTGGAGATAATACTGCGGGCGAAACCACTGTTAACAGCTAGTATATACTAAAATTGCTTGAATAAATTTTTATAAAATCAGCTATCTTCCAATGGAAGTTTCGTGAAGACCGGTCTAATCGTTTTGGAGAGAGTAATGCGGGCGAAACCACAGTGAAGAGCTAGTGTAAATTAAAATAACTTGAATTACTTTTTATAAAGCCAGCTATCTGCCAATGAGAGTTTCTTGAAGATCAGTTAACTGTTTTAGTGATAGTATTGCGGGTGTAAATTACTTGTTATGGTGTCCGTTATCTGTTGTTGAAAGTTCTGTGAAAATCGGTCCATCCGTTTTGGAGATAGCATTGCAGACGAAGCCGTGGCTAACACTTAGTCTAATTTAGAGTAGCCTATGTCACCCGCAGTAATTTCAGCTATCTGCTTATGAAATTCCTGTCAAAATCGGTCCAGCCGTTTCGGACATTACCCGGAACAAACAGACAGACCGACAAAAATTTAATAAATTGCATTTTTGTTCTCAGTAGCGTATATACGTTCATACCCAATCAGTCAAAAATTTTTATTTCGCTGTTACATACAGACACTTCATTTTTATTATATGTATAGAAGATATCATACGGTATATCTTCGGGAATAACTTAGTCTTTGTTTCATCAAAGTCCGTCCACTTTATCAAAAGATATTGCAATTTTAATGACGACGCGGCGTAAGTACGAGAGATAAGTTGATAGCAATTAGACTTCATTCATTCAGACCACTAAGTTACTGTTTTGTATATCAGGTTTTATGCGGACGAATTCGCGAGCATACCTATATATAAAATACATATGTTATATATATATAAAACTTTATGAAAAAAATATGTAAACAATAATGAAACTCGTATCATAATCGGTCGTGTAGTTCAGAAGTACGGAAATATGTAGACGAGAATAGCGAATACTTTTTACGCTACACTTAGGCGGTAAATACTATATACTATAATGTTATAGTATAAATATATAGTACCTGGACGACCGAGCCTAGCTTGGTTCTTTAAAAAACATTTTAAAATTAAAATAAACTGTTAGGTTTGCCTCATAAAATTAGCATTTTTTTACAAAAAAAGATATTTCTTTTGCTGTCACTCGGATTCGAACTGGAGTTAGACGTCTTTTCGAAGAAGCCGATTTCCATCTGATTTATTTTTGTTTTAACAGCGGCGACGAAATTTATCTTTACTAGCTATATTTTACATTGCCTGAAAACTTTGTTAAAAAAGTTTCCTATGAATGAAATCTAGCTAGATCGATTTATCGTCCCCGAAACCACCTACATACAAAGTTTCACAGAAATCGCTGACGCCGTTTCCGAGATCCTGAATATATAACAATATAAAAATATACAAGAATTGCTCGTTTAAAGGTATTAGATGAGTAGCATCCATAAAGATAGATTTGAGATTTGACATGTCCTCGATAGCATGCCATTGACCTGAATGTCCACCACGATCGTGTTTAATTGTCCTGCGCAAATAATTATTGACACCGGAGTCACGAATGAATGGATGCGGCGCTTAAATAAATGTGTTATGTATGGAGCACACGTTTGATATATAGCCCGAGTTACAGCGTTCTATTTGTTTCGTTCCTTCGAGGTAATCTTTCATACTATATAAAATAAAATTGTTATTTCGTAATAAATATGCAAGTATAAACTATACATGCGACTTGGCTTGCGTGAACTACACTTTTAAAATAATGTGCTCAAAATAATTCACTGTGTTATGACATCATTTGATTTCGAAGCCTTTTTATACACAGCTAGCTGTTCGCGCGACTCCGTACGCGTGGAACCTAATGTGAAAGTAGTGACTAATAAAATAATATGAATATATCAAGTCCATTTACTTATCTGTTTTTCTCTCGTACTTAAGTCGCGTCGTCGTTGAAATTACAATACCTTTTGATGAAGTGAGCTGGTTTTAATGAAACCAAAACTATATGTTACTAAAGTTTTATTGTGAACGCAGTACTTTACTAAAAATGCGTGTTCTTTTTTTTTATTGTAGCTCAACAAAGTGATTGCACTATGCCTGATGGTGAGCACAGTACAATCCAAAAACAATGGCGACCACCGAGAGACATGCCATCCCTCGGCGGACGCCGTTGTCATGCCGGCCTACGTAAATGTCTCTTCACGTTACGTTGTTCTAACAAACAGACAAACATTTTAAGAAATAATTGTAATGTATTCTATTACTTCTTCCAATAGACATGTAAATTTTTTTCCCTAAAGTCTAATAGTACAGACTCGTTAGATTGACATTTGTATTATATGTATAGAAGATATTTAATATTTAAACTGTGGGACCGAGTTAAGTGTTGTGACAGAGTTATTATTAGGCATTAGGGAAGAACCCGATTAGGCCTCCCACGGCAGCGGCTCAAGCCTAGGTTCGATCCCTCGGTAGGGAGCCCTTGAGTGCGTTGCTTGCGCGATACGGTGACACACAAATATACATCACCGCTACAACACTACACGATCACCCCCACACACGTGCACGCCTACACGCTTACACATGAAAGTGGAAGGGTTTACTTTTTTTCCCTTATCGAACTGAAAAACTCTCAATTTTCCGATAATAAATATATGGAAGAGTTGTTGAGGCGTGTATGCTTGGTACACATATACGGTTCAACAACTCATACATATATGAATAGTTAGCTAGGCTAGCTAAGACAGGTCGCGATTTTGCATGCAACAGGCAACAGCCAAGCCGAGGTGTGCCGTGCACCCTTGAGCTGGTTACCATAATAAAGTCGGCTGAGTGCCTTAAGCGCTCGCCTTGGTAGTCCGGTGAAGCTGTTAAGACCTTGATGGGTCAATAGCGTAGTCATTTCGAGACAAAAAAAAAAACTAGGGAAATTATTGCTTGCAATAATTACACGAATTAATAAGTGAATACTTTATTGTAATTTTTAGTTTATATATTGGCGGGCTTAATACCACAAGGCATTTTATTCCTTTTAGTTAGATGTATAATACATCAAAAAAGATTTTTGAAGCTATTTCAAAATTAAAAAAAGGGAATAACAAAGTTGGCAAACAGGAGAAGTCCAAAACCATTGAAGTTATAACGGAGGAGGACTAAGGACTAAGGATGAAGGATGAAGGATGAAGGCCACCGAACAATCAATCCGGCTCGGCAGGACCAAAACACTATAGAGGATGAAGCCCCCTGGCACCCCAACCGGGCCCAGTCGGAAGCGTCAGGGGTAGGAGGGGTAGGAAACAAGGAGAGGGGGTGAGGTGAGGGGTAGAGGGAAAGGATCCGGGACGCTGGCGGGCAATGCCAAACTGCACGTTTCGCACAAAACAGGGGGATTTATTAAATACTCACAAACTGTACTTACAATTGTCCTTACAGCACTATACTTAATTAATACTCGCGTTACAGCGCTCTCTGTACACGGGTACAGGTCGCAGACACTATGCAGGATAAACGCAATCAGACCCGTGACCCTAATCTGCCTGAAGAGGGGCAGCACCTCGTTATTATTCTGCCTTGAGGAGGGGCAGCACCTCGATACGCAGCGTAGACTCGGAGCGACGTGACGTGACGTGACGACTCGACGAGCGAAGACGCGATGTACGGCGATACTCGATGTATGATGAACCACGATGAACCACGATGAACTTGATGAACCCGAAGATACTCGAAGACTCTTGATGTAACGATTGATTCCCCGTTCGTATCAGATGGTCTGATTGCAATGAACCTGCCACGATTTGTACCGGCCGCCGTCGAGCTTAAGTACTCGGCGGCTATACCTTAATGAGAGCCCCTGCGGCTCTATCAATTTTTTAACATTTTGATTCTCATTTTCACTATGAATTTTGTACATTTTCTAAAATATCTTTATAACTATAATTTACACCTATATGTGTGATACATGGTTAGATTCGTCTCGAAAAGCTCTATATAATGCAACAATTGCCTAGATTATACCTAGAATAACTAAAAAGTTATACAACAAAAACATGCAATTTTACAACAATTCTCGATTTTTCCAATTTCTTCAAAGGCCTTTTTTGGCTTTCCTGAGCAATTTAACTATATAAATTTGTAATATTATCGAATAATATACTATCCTAAGCATGATTTACACAAAAATAAGTTCAATTTTAACAATTTTCGAGATGTTGCGAATTACGATTCATGAATGTTTACTTCTACAAATATTAACATTTTATCATAATTTTTATACCTATACGTGCCTTTTTATATAAAAACAATTATTACGATCAAATTACATCAATATCTTAACTAATTACACGAAAAAACATCAATTAAAGTTTCTAAAATGACCCTATTCAAATCGTCCTCACAGCACGGTACGCGGTGCCAGACCAATGCGTGACACGCGCGCGCCAATATATTATTACTATTCTACGCGTCGCTTACAGAAGTTGTTATTAGAATTTATAACTGACACTGTTTAATAGAAACTAATAAGGAAATATGGAGTAAATACACTAATATTTTAAAGAAAATATACATACAAGTGTTTTTTATATCATAGGAAGCAAACGAAAAGGTGGATTATCTGATATTAAGTGATCACCAACGCCCATAGACACCAGCAACACCAGAAGAGTCGCAAGTACGTTGCCAGCCTGAGTTGGAGGGGAAGGGAAAGGGAGAGCATGGAGGTGAGCCTCCGGCGGTCTCACGGACCGAAAGAAATGCAACAACGCAAGCACTGTTACTTCACGTCGGTGTTTCTGTCTGTTGGGTGGTAGTACCGGGTGCGAAGCGACCCATTCATGCTGAAACCAGTTATACCTTCGGCGTGACTCTATCACCTTCAAAGTGTTAGTTGGATAGAAATAATACGCAGCTCATGCAGAGAAGCAACAAAGTCTACAGTATACGTGCGCACGCATACAAGGAAGTAGATATATTAGGGACATGACGTCATAAGAGAGAGTCATGCTTTTTCGTGACGTCATATGCGTAAATTTTATTTCCAAGACACTTATATACAATTAACACGAATGAAAATGAGGTTAACACTGAAGTATAGCTGAAATACAAGTAAATGAATGTTATATTTATTAGATAAAATAAATACATATACAATATAAACTCACAATAATAAAAAAATATTTATTAAAATGAAAGTAATTTCTAGATGGTAGAGCTACGTTGAAGTTATTACTGGTTTCAGCATAAATAGGTTGGCTCGTCCGGGTTACCTGACAGACAGAAAACCGACGTGAAGTAACAGTGCTTACATTGTTGCATTTCGTTCGGTTAGTGAAAGAGCCGTAGGCCCACCTACTCATTCCCTTCCCATCTCCTCTCCCCTTACCCCTCTTCCCCATCCATTTAAATACAGGCTGGCAACACACTTGCAACTTCCCTGTTGTTGCTAGTGTACATGGATGGCGGTGATCAATTAACATCAGGTGACCCACCTGTCCGTTTGCCTGTTATATGTATTTAAAAAAAAGTAAATGTATATTTATTGATATTACCTGCGATTTCTGATACTTGACGCCCCGATTTCTTGTAATCAAAAATGTTGTAAAAATGCCACATCCAATCAATTGAAACTGTATACATCTATGGAGTTTCTTTGACGTAACCATTATTTAACTCGACGCGCGACAATTATTCAATCATAAACGTATTATATAACTATAATGAAGGTTTGTATAGTTATTTAGGATAAACAGGGTGTAACGAACGAGCTGTGGGGGAATAATAAACTATGTTGTAGTCCGGTGAAGCTGTTAAGACCTTACTGGGTCAATAGCGTAGACATTTCGAAAAAAATAAATAAAATAAAAATAAACTATGAAGGTAGCGAATGTTTTTTTATTTTATTTTTGAGAACTAACCTTATAAATCCTTACTAATATTATAAATGCGAAAGTAACTCTATCTGTGGGTCTGTTTTTTTATATCATAGGAGGCAAACGAATAGGTGGGTTACTTGATGTTAAGTGATTACCACCGTCCATAGACACTTGCAACACCAGGGGAGTCGTAAGTGCGTTGCCAGCCTGTGTTGGAGGTAGGGGTGAGGATGGATAGAGGAGAGCAGGAAGGTGAGAAAAGGTGGGCCTCCGGCACTCGCACTGACCGAACGAAATGCAACAATGCAAGCACTGTTACATCACGTCGGTTTTCTTTGAGAGGGTGGTACTACCACGGATAAAGCTTTCACGCCAAAACTATTGAACCAATTTAAATGAAATTTGGTACACCGATAGTCTACAGCTTGAGGAAGGACATAGGCTACTTTTTAATGCTAAAAACGGTTATAAGAGGCTGAAAGGGGGGATGAAATGTTGTATGGAAGTATCGCCATTTTTAGAGCTAAAAGCTTGGAACTTATTTTTTATGTCCTTGACTCTATATAAATAAATGTGACATTAGCGGTGTTATTAAAAAAAAGTTAAACGCTTGCTTTAAAATGGTTACGTTTTACATGAATCGCGCTCGCGGTATGTTTCGCCATCTTGCTTATCTATTGTCTCGTTTTGGTTACATTAGGTTACACTTGCCAAAAAAGGATAACGCAAACTTGCCTCGGGCGAGCGCGGTGCATTTCGTACGAAACCTTTTTTTTAAACCAAGTATTTAACTTTTTTGTAATAACACCGTATAAGTTTATAAAAGTTTAACCCTCAAGGGTTTAAAATAACAATAGAAAATAGGGGATGAAATTCCTATGGACATATGTAAGGTTTCGCTCCGATATAAAAAATTCTTACAGTGTTATACAGCTCATTTATCGAGGAAGGTTATAGGCTATATGTCTTCACGCTAAAACCAATAGGAGTGAAGCATCAATGAAGAATGTTTAATGGTTTTTTAGCGTTAGGCCAAAATAACTATTACACGCGGACGATGTCGCGGGCAGAGGCTAGTAATATTAGAAAGATATTGTTGAGATAGTAAGAGCAAAGACCACGTCGCGGTTATTAGTTAGATCTTAATCTAATACTTTTAAATGAGCAATTCTTGTATATTTTTATATTGTTTTATACTCAAAATCTCGGAAACGGCGTCACCAATTTCTGTAAAACTCTGTATGTAGGTGGTTTCGGGGACGATAAATTGATCTAGCTAGATTTCATTCATAGAAAAAAAATATATCTGAGTTTTCAGGCAATGAAACAATATAGCTAGAATTGAAGGTAAATTTCGCCACCGTTGTTAAACAATCTCAGATGGAAATCAGTTGCTTCGAAAATCCGTGTAACCCCAGTTCGAATCGGAGTAACAGCAGAGAGATATATTTTTTTAATATTTATATTTGTACAAAAATGATAATGCTATAAGGCAAACCTAACAGTTTAATTTAATTTAAAAATGCTTTTTAAAAACCGAGCTAGGCTCGGTCTCCCAGATATTAATTAATTTAAGAGTTGTTAATAAAAATTTAACGATTTTTTTTTCTCGAACTGATTACGCTATTGATCCAGCAAGGTTTTATCTTCACCGGGCTACACAAATTTGACAATCATTCCGTATCCATATGTAATTAATGCAAATTATATTCACAATACACGGAAACTATATCGTCGTGCACTGATTTTTGTTTCCTTGTTGGAACTAGATTATATGTATTATTTTCTGCATCAATTATGGTTTATTTGCGTAGCGAGTATTGAAATTAATATTTCAAGTAATCCAAGGGCACAGTCGAACAACAATCGCTCGACTAAACACGAGAATTTGTTGATAGCATCTCTTTCACACGCCAGTCTCTTTCGTATAATTTTATTTCGATGTGAAATGTCTCCCCATTAAATTGATTAATGGGACTCTGTAACGTTGCATCTTATAGTACCTTCTACAAGTAACACTGATATTTTCTTCGAAACCATTACGAATACTAAGCAATCATATACTCTTAATGATTTAACAATGAAACCGATTATGATTTCCAATATAAACTTGTTTAGTTTTCTGAATCATTTTTAACTATGTAATATTATGTTATTTTTCAATTCTTTACGTGATCTCAGAGATCTTACTATCGGTTTCGGTGAATATATACCGTCGTATACTTGACTCAGTGCATAGGCTACATCCATCGGGTTCCTGTAAGTGCAAGTGAGCTGTTTGTCAATACTGGCTACGGCGGTTGGTCTGGTATATACCATCCAAGATAAATTTTCCCGGTCGATGTAGGGTAGTTGGTTGATATCTCCGATGAGGAGAATTTCGCTTGCTTCCGTCAACCGACCGGCAGTCAGGATTGCTCCGAAATGGTTCATGAGAGCCTCATCCACGATTAACCTTGGACGTTTATCATGCTCTCTGAAACCATTTACTAATATGGACGCCATGGTGCGTGCACGCTTTTCTGCTTTTTTGCCGTGTGCCTGCATCAGTTTCTCCTGTAGGTCTTTTGCCGCTTCGGTTGTGGTAGTCGCTACAGCGTCCCTCTCCACATTGAAGTTTTTAATCAACCACGTAGTCTTTCCACAGCCGGGAACCCCGTTCGTCCATCTGATCTTAGGTGTTTCACAATTAACTCCAAATCCAAATAACTTCAATATAAATTACTAATAAAATATAGTTTGTGGTTGTTCGATATGCATGACACTACACTTAAATCCCTTATGGATACCCACCCTCCCGGGGGAGAGGATGGGTTATATCCGACTCGCACGGACTAAAAGCCCACGGTGTACCGACAGACCGTGATGTTGGGGCGGCAAGAGATCGTTCTCCGCTATTCCTCTTGAATAGCCACCCCAACGGGCCACCCGTCGGAAGGTTGCCGCCGGGCTCCTACCTATAGAGAGGCAGCTGGGTACACGCCAGCTGCCCCCCCTCGTTGGCCGGAGCTGTGCAATGAGGGGATGAGCCCCTCGACTACATCCTCTCAGGTCCGGCTACGGTGGCAGGAGGAGCTGGGCAAAGCGCCGTCTCCTCCTGCCGGTCCTCCGTTGGCGAAGACGGCTACTGAGGGGGTCTGCCACGCGGGCCCTCTCCGCCGCCTCCTTTTGCGAGATGAATAGCAAAACACTACACTACGATAAGGAATACCAAGCAACAAAATTTTTGATTATTACTGCTATTGTTAGCCCGAAGTAATTGTTCCACGCAGACGAAGTCGCGGGCAGAAGCTAGTTAGATAGTATAGGAAAACAAATCGTACATACATAACAATTAAATTCTGTTTCTATAAATATAATAATTATGGAAATTTAATCAAGTTAAATCAATATACTTAACATATATATTTTAAAATTATACATAGATATGTCGGAAATGTTATCGATGTAAATTTGCAGAAATGTTTTATTTATTGTTAATACTAATTCAGTGATTCGATATCGCATGTAATTGAAGTGCATCAATTTCAAATGATTTCTAAAGATTATGGATTTTTGTAGTGAAAACTTCTTTAGGCGCGTCGAGCGGTACTTTTGGCAGGAGATGAACTTGTAATTCGTGTCATGACATCCTACGTAAGCATTATCGACCGTATTATGATTGCGCGGCTTACGTCAAATTAGCAACATGTACTATTGGGAGTGTGTTTAAATAATATTGATACTTTTGCAGCTCATCATACTTTTCATCGATTAATAGACTTAATAAAATGTTTATAATGATTGCTCCGAGTTCCCCTAAACTCAGACTGGCAACGCACTTGAGGGTTAAACTTTTATAAATAATGTTGTATTTATTTATATCGAGTCAAGGACATAAAAAATAAGTTCCAAGCTTTCAGTTCTAAAAATGGCGATACTTCCATACAACATTTCGTCCCCTGTTTCAACCCCTTACAACCGTTTTTTGAATTAAATGCCTATGCCTATGTTTTTCTCAAGCTGTAGACCATCGGTGTACCAAAATTCATTTAAATTGGTTCAGTAGTTTTGGCGTGAAAGCGTGAAAGACAGACAGTTTTTGTAGGTGGTGGAGCCACACTGAAGCTATTACTGGCTTTAGCATGAATGGGTCAGCTCGCCAGGGGTAATACCACCCTCTCACAGAAAACCGACGTGAAGTAACAGTGCTTACATTATTGCGTTTCGTTCGGTCAGTGAGAGTGCCGGAGTTCCACCTCTTCTCACCTTCCCCCTCTCCTCTACCCTTCCTCATCCTCTGGTGTTGCTAGTGTCTATGGACGGCGGTGATCTCAACATCAGGTGACCCACCTGTTCATTTGCCTCCTATATGATATAAAAAAAAACCATGAAATGAGATTGTAAAAAAAATGCTAAAACTTATTAAGGATTTTTTTAAGCATTTTTTTAAACCTTTTCTTTATATCATAGGAGGAAAACGAACAGATGGGTCACCTGATGTTAGGTGATCACCACCGTCCATAGACACTTGCAACATCAGGGGAGTCACAAGTGCGTTGCCAGCCTGTATTTGGGAGTAGGGCGGGGGGGGACAATGCAATCACTGTTACTTCACGTCGGTTTTCTGTGAGAGGGTGGTGCTACCCCGGACGAGCCGATCCATTCGTGCTGAAAAAAATAATAGCTTCAGCTTGGCTCTACCACTACTAAAAAAGCCTATTTATATTACTAATCATATATGGTATAAGCGAAGTCATGTTTCGGAGTATCGTGTTACGGCTGCTTTAGTAAAACTTTCTAAAGGAGAAATGAATTAACTCGAAATTCTCGTTCTGTATCCAATGTCGTAAAACTAAAATCGCAATAAGTTTAAGACTAGACGTTTGTTGTTAAGCGAATAACCCATTACTAATATCTTAACTCTATACATTAAACTCTACACGAACTAAAAATTTAAGCTATATTTCATCTCGCTATGCTTCTTAAAAATTGATTAGAAAAAAAAATGACCGTTAGATTCCAAACCGACCTTATCGTCTGTCCATATAATGCACAGAACCTGGGCGACCGAGCCTAGCTCGGTTCTTTAAAAAACATTTTTAAATTAAAATAAACTGTCAGGTTTGCCTTATAAAATTAGCATCTATTCACATAAAAATAATATTTAAAAAAGATATCTCTCTTATAATTGTAATAATATAGTTATTTATTTAATTAAAATAAATTGTTGCCTTAATTAATTAATAAATTTATGGCCTTAATAGATTGTTGGCTTGCCTTACAAATAATATTATTTTATAAAAAAAAAATATGTATACTCGGATTCGAACTGTGGTTACACGGATTTTCGAAGCAAACAATTCCACCTGAGCTATTTTTGATTTGCCAATGGCGACCAAAAATACCTTCATATTCTAGCTATATTTTTACATTGCCTGCTATGTCAGTTAAAAAAAGTCTTTTATGAATAAAATCTAGCTAGATCGATTTATCATCCTCGAAACTACCTACTTATTAAGTTTCAAGGAAATAGATGACGCCGTTTCCGAGATCCTGAATATATACAAATATAAAAATATACAAGAATTGCTCGCTTAAAGGTATTAGATTAATAGATGTATACATTATAATTGCGTTACGGCGACATAACGTTTGTATGCAAAATTATCAATCATTTGAATTAGAAACTGTCACTAATATGTAACGGGTTCTAAGCTTATTTTAAAAAAATATTTCTCACATACTAACTGGGTATATGTTTCAGTGAGTCCCTGAGTAGTTTGGATTGACAAATGGAAACGGTAGGTGTCACTGCATTCGGGTATTAAGTATAGTAAGTTGTTTTGCATTTGAAACCGGTAATAACCGATTTGGTGCAGACGAAGTTGTACGGCTTAGCTTGTTAATAATATAAATTAACTGTGACATTGAACGAAAACAATTATGAATGTTTTAAAAATCATTAATTACATTATTGGAAGACATAAAATCAATAGTATGTATAAAGTTGGAGAGTTTGTTTGTTGATTTGAAAAATTCTTACAGCGTTATATGGCTCGTTTATCGAGGAAAGCTATAGGCTATATCATCACGGTAAGGCCAATTGGAGCAGAGTAATTAGCCCAAAGTAAAAATTCCACGCGAACCTTGATTGTTGTTGTTCATTGATAAACAAAAGAATACTATTAAGTTTTTGTTCTAATTGCGAATATATATAATTATCTTGTCTCTGTTAAAAACTTAAAAAAAATCATAAATTAAAATATTAATGGAGGTCGTGGTATATGAAACATGATTGTCAATGTCGTTTTTTATCGCTTCAGCTCATTGTAACAAAGATGTTATAAACTAAACAGTCCAAATATAAAAGGAGTTTAGCGTATGTATCTGGAATTAAATAAAAGAGAATTAGTGGCGATAAATGTAGCATTTTTTGCTTAGTTTTATTTTTGGTAACCAATCTTCTATCAATTGTTGCCATTGTTAAGTAGGTATTGTTACAAGTTTCTTGCGTTTTAATGTACTAACAATATGGTAGCCCTCTTGTTAGAACTTTCCAGGGGTGTTGGTGGCAAGTCAAAATCTATGCTCTATGAGTCTATGGTATTTCCCATCCACTTCACTTTTGCACAATAACCGAACTATATAACGTAAAAAACCACTAATATATATTACTACAATAAAATTGTAACAAGATCAAATCTGTACATTAAATATTTAAAAAAAAATTGTAATCAGGGTAGACTATGTTATCGATATAGAAGCTAAAAATAATCTTTTTACAATTTTTGCCAGTCTATCTGTTCCTGTGAACAAATATCACTCTGAAAGTTAGAAACCAATTTTGACGAAACTTGACACAGTGATAACTAATATTACAAGACTACATTTAGAATACTTTTTGTCCCATAAAACGCCTAGGGCTTCTCCATGATAACAGATTGAAGTCTAGAATTGATTGCAGTAAAATTAGATAAAAATCTAAGTTATATTTCATCACCCTATGCTACTGTAAAAAAATTGGAACCTGTGGGATTCGAACCAACGCTTCCGTTGGTGTGCAAAACGCCCATATTCAGTACGATTGCGCTACGGCTACATGAAGTTTCAATGCGAAATTATCAATCAGTTGAATTAGTTAGAAGTATAGAATCTAATAGGTTAAATTCTGTTGATGTATGTGTTTGTTTTTTGATTATGAAGTATTTTATTTTCATTGATTTTCAAACCACAATGATTGTAAACTATAACAAACTGTAACGCTATAACAAAACTGTCACTAGGTCAAAAAAAACTGTACATTAAATATTTTTTGATAATTATAATCAAGGTGGACTTTGTTATTGATATAAAGGCCAGAATTCTATTTATAATTTTTGTCTGTCT
>JACEII010000144.1:105624-118228 GCA_014332785.1 Antheraea mylitta | reverse complement strand
ATTTCTAAAAACGATTGAAATGTATTGTATTTTACTTATTCCTAAATAGCTTTATCAACTTTTTTTAAGGTAATTAAAAAAAATACAGACGTCTTTTATTTACATTTTTATTATATAGATATATAATTTCATATGTAGTTAATTACTAATTACAAAATATATTTTTTTACAAATATATACATATATATATATATATATACTGATCCCAGTACTTTGGCAGTGATGCATGTTCATAAAAACAGACAGACAGACATTTCTAAAAATGATTGAAATGTATTCTATTGCTTATTATAAGACACTTGCAACAATTTTTTTCCTAGACAATAGAAAAAGTACAGACACTTTTACATTTTTATTATAAGTATAGATATATTTAATACAAAATTCAATCCTACGATTTGAATAATCACTGTTTATAATTGAAATAAAACATAAACTTAGTTGCGGGACCGTCTAGTGGATAATATTATAAATGAGCCTCTGCCGTCGAATTCGTCCGCGTGGAATAGTTACTTTGGGCTAACAATAACACGCAGCGGAAGCTCTCAAAAAGAAAAAAAAAAACCCTATTTTGAAATAGTCTTCATAGGTACTCCGCTCTTATTAGTCTTAGCGTGATGATATATGTATAACCTTCTTTGATAAATGAGCTAGATTACATTAAAATAATTTTTCAAATCAGACCAGTAGTTCCTGAGATTGTCCCCTAGAGCGTCACAAATTCACAAATTTAACCTCTTTATAATATTAGTATAGATTAAAAATTATATCAACTTTTCTTTGTATAAATACAAATAATGAATTACATATAAAAATATGAATTAATAAAACATATGTATATGGTTTAAAATAATATACTATTACTTTAAATACATTCACAAATATATATGTATATATTTGTTGGCTTTAAATATTAAAAATGCATAAAGATATTATTTTTTATGAACTCACCGAATGTTCCTTTTATTTCGTTAAAAAAATATAAATCGAAAACTGGAACAACTAATTAAAAACACAACACAAAAGAGTATTTATTTCAATGGTGCGTTATCTATTTTTTTTAAATCGAACCAATTTAAATAAACACAGATTCACAAGTACTATACGGTTTACGCGCGTAAATTACTTGTTTTTTTTTTTTTTCGGTAAGGGAGGCTAAGGCAAACGCGACGTCCGCCGCGCCTACTACAACTGGTCAGTAGGATAACTAACCTTGCTTTTTAAATAACTGCATAAAGTTATACCATTGAACGGTAGCCAGTCGCGGTAACCGGCCAGATTAGTTTGACCTATATTTATGATATTATACATTCAATTTGGAGCTCACTAATATCGGTCGGCTTACTTTATCCAACAGTCCAGTTTAAATAGAACTATGTTTCCTTAGACTTACGTAAAGTTTATAGGTCTTTTAAATTATGTTACTCATTGTTCCTATTTCCCCTACTCTTGCGAAATACGTCAAAACGCAGTATGACGTAATCTAGATACAAATTCACTTCTTGGTATATGGAATATATAAATTGAATAATGAAATGGCAAAGATCGATACACAATAGTAAAAATGAAAAAAAAAAAAATTAGGTGTCATAAGAACAGTCGATAGAAGTGAAGACTCAATACCAGGGAATAAGTGCGGTCTCTTTTGAATTTTTAAATTAATTATTTAAATTTCATAATTGATGTGAAACATTTATAAGCGGAGGGTAAACCTGATTGTTGGCGTGGCGACGCAAAGCACGAATATTGTACTATTAACGAAATACTCAAAAATATTTGCAATCCTATCTTATAGGGCACTTGTACTACTAGTGTTACGCCGCCGATTAGGCCTCCCACCCGATTAGGCCTCCCACCGCAGCGGCTCAAGCCAAGGTTCGACCCCTCGGTAGGGAGCCCTTGAGTGCGTTGCTTGCGCGATACGGTGACACACAAATATATATCACTGCTACAACACTACACGATCACCTCCACACACGTGCACGTGCTTACACGTGAAAGTGGAAGGGTTTACTTTTTTTCCCCTTATCGAACTGAAAAACTCTCAATTTTCCGATAATAAATATATGGAGGAGTTGTTGAGGCGTGTATGCTTGGTACACATATACGTTTCAACAACTCATACATATATGAATAGTTAGCTAGGTTAGCTAAGTTAGGTCGCGATTTTGTATGCAACGGGCAACAGCCAAGCCGAGGTGTGCCGTGCACCCTTGAGCTGGTTGCCAAAATAAAATCGGCTGAGTGCCTTAAGCGCTCGCCTTAGTAGTCCGGTAAAGCTGTTAAGACCTTATTGGGTCAATAGCGTAGTCATTTCGAAAAAAAAAAGTTACGCGGCATGTGTCGACGAACACACCGCGCCAGCGCCTAGTTGTATTTTTGTATTTTTCTATACTAATATTATAAAGAGGTAAAGTTTGTGAGTTTGTGACGTTGTGATGTTGTGATGTTGTAGGGGGTAATCTCAGGAACTACTGGTCCGATTTGAATAATTCTTTCAATGTTATATAGCTCATTCATCGAGAATGGTTATAGGCTATATATCATCACGCTAAGATCAATAGGAGCGGAGTACAAATGAAAAATGTTTTAAAATCGGGATGTTTTTCCTTTTGAGAACTGCTGCGTATTAGTGTATCTATTCCACGCGAACGAAGTCGCGGGCAGGGGCTAGTATTTAATAAAAATGAATATTTATATAATAAAATAAATAAACAGTCATTATTTTATGGAACTAATTTGTGTTTTTTTTGGCTTTGTTTTTTCATTATACTAACTGATTCCTGACGTAATATGTTTTTTTATGCATATAACTTATACAAAACAATTTTGATGTTTCACATCTATCAAGCGTCCCGTGACGGCTCAATTTTTTGTAAATTGAAATATATATTTTTTTTTCTATATCAAAGGAGGCAAACGAACTGGTGGGTCTCGTGATGTTAAGTGATCACCACCGTCCATAGACACTAGCGACATCAGGGACGTCGCAAGTGCGTTGCCAGCCTGTATATGGGAGAAGGGGGAGGGGAAGGAAAGGGAAAGAAGGAAAGAGGAAGGGACGTGGGCCTCCGGCTCTCTCACTAACCGAACGAAACACAACAATGCAAGCACTGTTATTTCACGTCGGTTATCTGTAACAGGGGTGGTACTACCCCGGAGGAACCGACCCATTCATGCTGAAACCAAAAATAGCTTCACCGTGGCTCGACCACCTACAAACAATTAATCAAACATATGAAGAGCTGCACAAACTTATTACAATATATAAATATTAGATGTACACAACATATACTACATGTCACTATATTGACACAGGCTGAGTAAGCGCAGTGCGGTCGGTCACGCTTACGTAGCATGTTATGACGTGAAATCACAAATTAATCTCTTGGCAAAAATACCACTCAACACGCCTAAAAAATTTTCAAAAACATACAAAAATATTCGAGCTATTTTGGTCGAATGCTTAGAAGGCAGTAATATCAAATCTACGTCAGCAAGTGCCAGCCCTGACGTGTAATATCAAATTCTAGAGAATTCGCTAACATTTAGGAGTTTAATTGGTAACACTATCTGGTGACGTTGAAAGAAAACATTCTGAGGAATTTTGAACCTGTGAAATGTTTTGTGAAATCCATTGTATATCTTTTTTATATCATCGGAGACATAGGAACAGGCGGGCCATCAGATATTAAGTGATCACCGCCGTCATTAGACACTAACAACACCAGGGGGCTCGCATGTGCGATGCCAGTCATGTTTGGAGGGAATGGGGGAGGGGAGAGGGAGGTCGCCGGCGTTCTCACTAAATGAAAGTAATGCAACAGTCCGAGCATTGTTACTTCACAATTAAAATTATAATAACTTTTGATAGAGTGGACCGATTTTAATAAAGCAAAGGCTAAATGTTACTCGAGGATACGCTTTATGATTTTCTTGATTAGGTTTTATCGTGAACGAAGTACTTACGCAGTGATACGGGTTTAAAAAAACAAATAGATAGATTTATTTTAGTGCCACCTATCCGCGATATTTCGTACTACATTATTTACCGAAAATTTAATGTTTGTTATTAAAATTACCCGATTAGGCCTCCCTCGGCAGCGGCTCAAGCCTAGGTTCGATCCCTCGGTAGATAGCCCTTGAGAGCGTTGCTTGAGCGATACGGTGGCACACAAATATACATCACTACTACAGCACTACACGAATCACCCCCACACACATGCATGCCTACACGCTTACACATGAAAGTGGAAGGGTCTACTTTTTTTCCTTCATCGAACTGAAAAAACTCTAATTTTCCGATAATATATATGGAGGAGTGGTTAAGGCGTATGCTTGATACACATACACGTTTCAACAACTCATACATATATTAATAGTTAGCTAGATTAGCTAAGATAGGTCGCTATTTTCCATGAAACAGACAACAGCCAAGCCGAGGTGTGCCGTGCACCCTTGAGCTGGTTGCCAAAATAAAATTGGCTGAGTGCCTTAAGCGCTCGATTTAGCAGTCCGATGAAACTATTAAGACCTTGCTAGGTCAATAGCGTAGTCAGTTCAAGAAAAAAAAAATCTTGTCAGCAAACTTGTTGTAATGTCATCTATCCGTCATAGTTGGTACTACAATGCTTAGTATAGTTTAAATGTTCGATTTTCTATTGTCAACAAATTTGTTTTCACGCCATCTATATGCCATATTTTTAACTACACTAATTAATGCACATACTTGAAATATTTGTTATTTATTATCGTCGAAAAAAAATGTTTTAACGCTATCTATGTATATACTTAGTTCATAGCGAATATTTTGGTGTAGCATAAACATTTGATTTTTATTATCTTCGATAAGTTTCTAAAGGTGGTAGCGCCACGCTGAAGCTATAACTGGTTTCAATATGAATGGGTTGACTCGCCTGGGGCAATATAAGCCTCTCACAGAAATACCGACGTGAAGGAACAGTGCTTGCATTGTTGCGTTTCGTTCGGTTAGTGAAAGCGCCGAAGGACCACCTCCTATCCCCTATTCCCCTACCCCATTCGCCCAATTCCTCCCCAAACACAGGCTGGCAACGTGTTTGCGACTCCCCTGCTATTGACAGTGTCTATGAATGGCGTTGATATCTTAAAATCAGGTGACCCGCCTGATCATTTGCCTCCTATGACAAAAATAATTTAAAGGAATCTTTAAACGTGATAATTCCTCACCGTAAAATGTAAAATTAAATTTAAATTGAACAAATTTTAATTCATTTCAAATTAACTAGATGTGTACTTTTTAATCGAATAAATAAAAAAATAATTATATATAATCCTACCGAATGGTGATATATTAGATAAAGTGATTAAGCTACGAAATAGTTCACACTACAACGTGATGACCTGTTCACACATATTACATACTATCTAAATCCCGCGATTTCGGCTGTGTGATTTCAAGGGATTAGGCAACGTATTCGAGGAAAGCTTCCGACCGGCTTGACTTTTTTAGACACTTTTAACATTTATCGTTATATTTTTACCAATTTAAAAAAAATCCTGACAAATTATATACCTAAACCTTCGTTGTGAATCATTTTATCTATTAATCATGTGAAAATCCGCTGAATAGTTTTGAGTTAATCGTGAACAGACATATAAACAGCCAGACATGGCAGAGGAGTTTTTTTCATAATATTATTTATATCAAATATTAAAACGTTGAATCTTCCAATTACTTACTATGAAAATTAAGATTGTTAAAACCTCCGTTCGTTTAATGGAAAAAGAAGAATAACCTAAAAACAAGCTTTAACAGGTAAACGAAGAATAAAAATAATATAAAAACGTTAACGCTGATATTCGAAAAAGGTAAATACGTAATGAATACTTGCTTTAAAAAGGTTACGTTATAAATGCACCGTGCCCACTGAATGTTCGCCATCTTGCGCTCTTTTGTCTCGCTTTGATTAGGTTAGGTTAGACTTGCGAAAAAAGGATAACGCGAACTAGCCTCGGGCGAGCGCAGTGTATTTTGTACGAAACCTTTTTAAAGCAAGTATTTAACACGTATTTAACTTTTTTGTAATAACACCGCTTGTCGTCAGAGATTCTAAGACTATCGATATAATACTACTCAAATATGAATCACTAGTTATACAAAGCGGATACAAAGATTTTATAAGTCGGTACGTTGTTGCTGTTGGTTGGTTGTATGAACCCTTTTTAAAGCAAGTACTTAATACGTATTTAACTTTTTTGTTATAACACCGTAAATGTTCATGTACTACAGTTTTACTGTTTTTTGTAATAAATAAAAAATACCAACTGTCAATACTTTTTTTTCAATCACAGTAATTATTTTGTTCATCAGTAAAACTTGTATTAAGTTTATTTGATTTTTTTGGTAGGGGAAACACTACGCGTCTCTGATTACCTCGACAAACTGGTGACATTAGTTGCTTTTGAGAGTTTTTGGCGGGATTTTAGTCTGTCATGTAGTGGATTTTATATTTTATTCATAATCTTGTGTTATTTGAATCCGTATTGTGTAAATTTGGTGTTGTTTTACGCAATATAGTTAGTTTATTGTGCATAAGTGAAGAATGGAAAATAATACCACGGAGTATGAAATTCTGAGATGCAAAGGATCCACCATCTTGTTAGAATATTGATTCACGTGATGCTTAATATTGGAACTATCGCACGACGCTTATGATATTATTGACTACGTGACAATGGCAGTAATAATCGGAAAGATTGATTGCCAAAAAAAAGATTAAAAAAAAAAACTGGTGACGTATTGCGCTTGTGTCAGACTAGCGACGCGTAATTTAGATTTTTTTTTTTCGAAATGACTACGCTATTGACCCAGCGGGATCTTAACAGCTTCACCGGACTACCCGTAATATAGCAGCCTTTGTATATGTGATATTGATATTTTGTATTGAGTTTATGCAGCCAATCATCTAATACCTTTAAACGAGCAATTGTTGCAATGAAAAAATATAGCTAGAATATAAAGGTAAATATAGCTAGAATATAAAGGTAAATATAGCTAGAATATAAAGGTGAATATAGCTAGAATATAAAGGTGAATATAGCTAGAATATGAAGGTGAATATAGCTAGAATATGAAGGTAAATATAGTTAGAATATAAAGGTGAATATAGCTAGAATATAAATGGCGTCGCTGTCAAAACAAAAAATGTGTTTCTAATGCATTTTATATAAAAATAATAGCTTTCTGCACTTCTCCTCCATATAAACTTTAACTATGCCAAATTTCACGTTCATCCGTTTGCGCAAGTCGCTTAAAAGGGGTACAAAGTTTAGGCTTCACGTATTAATTAATAAGATAATTAAATTAGAGAAAAAGAACACAGTTATTCTATTATTTAAGTTTTCACTTCTACCGGCAGTCCTAGAGACTGCCTCGACATTTTTTTTTTAAATTCATATAATATTATAAATAAAGTAGTGAGTCTGTTTGTTACATTTTCACGCATTAAACATTCAATCTTTAGGAAAACATCAATCAATTACACACTCCTAATATAAACTAAGAATGGCACATTCGTAGCTCGTAACAATGTAAACCTAAGTGCCTTTTTTTTTGCGTGGGGAAATCCCTTATGGATACCCACCCTCCCGGGGGAAAGGATGGGTTATGTCCGGCTTGCACGGACTAAAACCCCACGGTGTACCGACAAACCGTAGTGTTGGGGCGGCAAGGGATCGTGCTAAGCTATTCCCCTTAGATAGCCGCCCCAACGGTCCGCCCGGCGGAAGGTGGCCGCCGGGCTCCTACCTATAGAGAGGCAGCTGGGTACACGCCAGCTGCCCCCCCCCCCGTCCGCCAGACCTGTGCAATGAGGGGATAAGCCCCCCGACTGCATCCCCTCATGCCTACCATTTACCATATTTAATATATTTTACAAAGGGCGCTGATGGTTGCAGTAAAATGTTGCTCGGCTATAAACATTAGAACGGAATTCCTACAATCCTATCATTATTAAATTTTGCATAGAAGTTGTCAGGATTATATTAAAAAATAGGTCAAATTTACATTACCTCCTGTAAAGGCGCGAGTAAACGCTGGCGCTCTTAGTACTTGATACCACTTAACTGTGTTAATATTATTGTACTTTATTATTTGGATAACTATGTTTTGTATAAAAAAGTGGTATAATTGATCTAAATTTAGACTTATTTAATAGTAAACACGACGACCTCAAACGTGTTACATCAGCCGAACAAGAAACACTTCCTTTTAGATTCTATTCATTAAACAGAAAAAACAAAAACTCGTTCCTCTTAACAAAAGCTTCACAGACTTCGTTTACCTACTTACATAAACAACTAACTATATCTCGTGACTTTGTTTCCTCTTTTTTATAACACCGCTCGTAATCGGCAGGGAATTCATCCTCACACATTGGAACCGAAATTGTCTCGGACGGTCCGGTTCCAGAGAGGTTTCATTCCACGAACGACCCGACTGTGGAATGAGCTTTCTGCTGAAGTGTTTCCTGGGGACTACAGTATGGAGTACTTCAAGGGGAAAATTAATAGGTTATTTAGGGGTCAGCAACGCGCACGTGACACTTCTGATGTTACAAGCGTCCATAGGCTGCGGTGACCGCTTTACACCAGGCGGCTCGCATGCTTGTTTGCTACCTACGTAGTAAAAAAAAAAAAAATCAGGCAAATGAACAAATAGGTCAACTGATATTATTTTTGATTGATAAAGGCGTTATTTTGTGGAAATTCATCATTAAATATTATTGTGGACGCAACTTTGCACTTCCGCCTAGAATTAATTGACCACCACTACGTCTTACTACAACAAAAAGAAAATCAATTAATCAATAAATATATATTTTGTATATATTATTTATACACAATACATTCTGTACTAGCCCCTGCCCGCGACTTCGTCCGTGAAGTAGCTCTGGGCTAACGCTAACACGCAGCAGAAGCTCTTATAAGGTAAAAAATCCGATTTTGAAACATGTTTCGTCTGTGCTCCGCTCTTATTGGTCTTAGCGTGATGATGGTCTATAGCCTAGGGCTGTTGATATTTTTAAACATATTGGATTTTCGATATATCGATATTTATAAAAATATCAATATCAGACCTCGATATATTGGAAAAAAATATCGATATATATCGGCTTTATTAAAGACAAATGTAAACAGCTTAACACTGCTTTATGGTTTTTAATCCAGCATATTTGTACAATTTATACTATAAATGTTTTAAAATATAACAGTACAGTTCTAAGAGCCACTTGCACGAACGTTATTCAATCATATTGATAATCGTCATCATTATCGTTTTATTTAACACGCGGACTAGAGACGTTAGAACTTCGTAGAGACATTGGCTGTCTATGTATGCTCTACCGCATGTATAATGGAAAGTGCTCTGAGGAACTGTTTAATATGGTGCCCTCTTCACCTTTTCAAACTCGCACCTCCCGCCGCTGGTTGGCTGCTCATCCACACACCTTAAAAGCTAGCAAAATCGCGACTACTGTGAGGTTCTCTCGAACCTTCCTCATGCGTACGCTGACGTTGTGGAATGAGTTGCCCGGCACGGTTTTTCCTCACGACTATGATATGGGGCTCTTCAAGAAGGGACTGAAACGCACTCTTCAAGGTCAGCAACACAACAGCGATGCCCTTGATCTTGCAGTTGTTCATAGGCGACGGTAACCATTTAGCATCAGGTGGGTCGTCAGCCTGTCTGCTGCCTTACTGGCATAAAAAAAATCTAAATATGATAATTATGTATTTTTCAGTCTATCAATTACCAAGTTTTTTAAGCAGTGATAGTATACTAGTTTAACTGGTAGAATAACATTTCGATATCTACTGGTTTGAACCCCTGCGTGTAATAACGAATTTTACCAAATTCGCGTACTTATTTAAATTGGTAACAGATGACGGTGAACGAAAACCCCGTGACAAAACATAAGCCTGAGAAATGTTCTTGTAGTACTACACGTGGGAAAAACTACAATTGTGGCTCAGAGTTTGAAATCGCCAATACATCGTGGGCTGGTGTGGTGATGTGTCCATACCTTCTTTCGGGAAAAGGCCTATGGCCCTGCAGTGGGTCTTTTACAGGCTGGTGATGATGAATATTTTTCAGTGAAAGATTTTTAAAATACTATTTAATTCATATGTTCAGCTGTTTCACTAGGTACTAAGATTACTATTACCAGCACGCTTCAAAATCTGGTACCTCGATTCATTGATCCAAAAAGTCGCAGCGTAGACAATAACGGAAGGAATACGGTAAATGCAAGATGCACGAATTGGTGAAAGATGTTTAGGGTATCATGGGCCCAGGAGGTAGATCCGCGAAGTGGCCCTCTTCACCAAAGAAGAACAGCGAGAGGGGCGAGGCGTAATGCCAGTCTGCTCCCAATACCGTAGCCGAACCTGAGGGAATGGGTCGGGGGCCCCATCTCCTCGTTGCAGGGGTGAGGCTGACGAGGGGAAACTACTGGTTGTGTACCCAGTATTCTCTCTACAGTAGTGCGAAGCCCGGCGTTCACTCGCCAGGCTGCCGCAGGGGCAGTTTTATAGGTTTAAGAGCAAGCTCGACCTCTGGCTGTCCCTACAATGCGGCGGACGGTACACCGTGGGGTTTTAGTCCAAGGGAGTCGGACATAACCCACTCTCTCCTCCGGGAGGGTGGCGTATCCATAAAGGGTTTTCGCACGTTAAGAATAAAAAAAAAATCGTGCGACCCATGAATGCTGTGAGAGGGTGGTACTACCCCGGTCGAGATGACCCATCCATATTGAAACCACATATAACATCAGCGTGGCTCTACCATCTCGTGTTCTTGAAATGAAACAACACGGACGCCAAATATTTGAATCAGATCGTACTAATACCATGTGAATGTTTAGACAGCAGCAATATTTAAAGAGAACACTCTGCACTCGATTCTCCTTCTATATCAATTAATAAAATAGGTGCATAATATTTGACCTAATTATGTAGGAACATACAAAAATTATACTCAACCCTGTAAGCGTGTATGTTAAAGCACAGTGCCAACGAACTTCGAGGGAAGCCAAACTACTAAGAAAGTATAATTTTTCGAAGTTTGATCAAACAGAAGAGTTTATTATCCATTTCGTTATTGAAAGTTATTAACTCCGGGTCGCTGCTTGCAGGTTTTATCACCGGTTTTCTATATAGATTTATTTAAGTTATTATCCATACTTTTGAATTTCTTAGAACAAACTTTACTTTCTCTTAATTTTCTATTAATATATATTTTTTTTAATTTTGATACTATATTATATGTTAAATGAAACCATGAAGTGTCACGTCCTAGAATACTGCGAGTGTCTAACCTTTCACCTGATTTTTTGATATGCCATATCAGGGTGTCCGTTATTTACCAAGTTGGCTTTTTGACTTGGGTACCGTTCAAGTCGTTTGGTTATAACCTAAAAATATTTAAGAAAAAATCTGTACAGTGTCTTCCATAAATATAGCTACTGTCTAAACATTCACCTAGTATAATACAAAAAAGTCAATGCAGTCATAAGAACTGCCGACAGAAGGAAAAATTAAAACAATGAAATAACTATGTTCTCTTATGAATTTTTAAATGAATTGTGGCATGAAGTATTTAAATTTCATACTATATATGTTGAAATTATTAACATCAAACTGGTTTATTTATTGGCACTTCGAACATTAGTAGTGGTAGAGCCAAGCTGAAGCTATTATTGTTTTCAGCACGAATGGGTCGGCTCGTCCGGGGAAGCACCACCCTCTCACAGAAAACCGACGTGAAGTAACAATGCTTGCATTGTTGCATTTCGTTCGGTCAGTGAGAGAGCCGGAGACCCACGTACCCTCCCCTTCCCCTTCCTCCTTCCCTTCCTGTCCCCCCGCCCTCCTCCCAAACACAGGCTGGCAACGCACTTGTGACACCCCTGGTTGTTGCAAGTGTCTATGAACGGTGGCGATCACCTAACATTAGGTGACCCATCTATTCGTTTGCCTCCTATAATATATAAAAAAAAAACACTTATTATATACATTTCTATACAGTTTATTAATTGATAACATGATGGGCTGCACAATCTCAAAACAAAAAAAAAACAATATTACATGTACACAGAGCACTATAGTACTACGCATCGGTCGTCTGACACAAGCCGTGCAAGCGTAATACGTTTTTATATAATAAGAGGAAAACGAACAGGTGGGTCACCTGATGTTAAGTGATCACAAGCGTCCATAGACACTTGCAACACCAGCGGAGTGGCAAGTGCGTTGCCAGCTTGTGTTGGGGATGGGGGGAAGGAAGGAAGAGGAGAGGGTAAAGGTGAGGAAAGGTGGGCCTCCAGCTTTCTCACTGACTGAACGAAACGATCGGGTGGTACTACCCCGGGTAAGCCGACCCATTCATACTGAAGTCAGTAATAGGTTTAGCGTGGCTCTACCACCTACAAAACGTTACGCTTTACTAGCATATTATGACGCTTTTTTCGCATCTATTAGCACTTTAAACCATAGTCATATACATTGTATACAGCTCATTAAATAATCAAACATGATGGGCTCCACAATATGAACACAAAAC
>JACEII010000144.1:39518-105614 GCA_014332785.1 Antheraea mylitta | reverse complement strand
GGAAACTCTCAAAAGAAAAAAAAACCTGCTTTTGAAATACTCTAAATTGGTGCTCCGCTCCTATAGGTCTTAGTGTGATAATATATAGTCTTCCTCAATAAATGGGCTATCTAACACTGATAGAATTATTAAAATCGGACCAGCTGTTCCTGAGATTACCCCCTACAACCTCACAAACTCTATCTCTGAATAATATTAGTATAGATTCAAGTTTTGGTACACTTTATCAATGATTAAAATTTTTCCCATTAAAAAGGTAAAAATTTGTAAATAATTTTGTATGAAGTAATCTCTGAATTTATTGATTTGGTTCTAACGATTATGTCTCTGATAGGAAGTAAAATTATCGTTGAGTACTACAGACTATGTTTTGATTAAAACTCTTATAGTAATGCTCGTAATAAATATGGATTATTTCATAGATTATTGTTATCTATACATATAATAAAAATGATGTGTCTGTATGTGACAGCAAAATAAAAATTTTTCACTGATTAGGTACAAAATGAAAAAAATAATGGAGCCGTCACGAGACGCCTGGTAGATGTGAAACATCGAAGTTGTTTTTTATAAGTTATATGCATAAAATAACAGATTACGGCAGGAATCAGCTATAGCATAATAAGAAGAAGCATTACAAATTTGTTCAATAGAATAATTATTGTTTTATTTATTTTTTTTACATAAATATTCACCTTTATTAAATTCAAGTAGGCGCAGGCGCGGTGTGTTTGGCGGCATTAATCAAAGAGCGTTAAGTTGTTATCGCGTACCGCGTAATACCAGTAGAACGAGTGCCCAACAAAAAAAATTGAATTTTATGATCATGCAGATAGGGTTGCAAATGTTTTTGAGTATTTCGTTAATAGTGGAAAGTTTGTGTTTTGCGTCGTCACGTCTCACTACGCCAACAATCAGGTTTCCCCCGCGCCTATAGCACCTGCAGTCCTGTGAAACTGTTAAGAACTTGCTAGGTCAATAGCGTAGTCAGTTAGAGAAAAAAAAAGATGTTTCACATGAATAAAACATAAATCAGTTATGAGAAGGGCTAGAAACTTTTCTCTTGACGTGTCAATACACAGATATTATTATATGCATTGACTGTTGAACTAGTATTGTAAATTTTAGATGTAAGCGGTTTGAAGAAGTTTCTGAAATGTCGTGTAGTGGATTTTATGTTTTTTACGTCATGTATATTTCTTTTTGGCAACTAATTATTCAGATTATTACTTTCATTGTCGCGTAGTTAATAATATTACAAGCGTCGTGTGATTATTTCCATATTCTAACAAGATAACGGCTCCCTTGTTAGCACCTCCCAGGGAGTTTTTGTTGCATCTTAGAATATTTTTTTTATATCATAGGACGCAAAGGAAGTGGTTGGTTACGTGATGTTAAGTGATGACCACCGTCCATAGACACTAGCGACATCAGGGACGTTGCAAGTGTGTTGCCAGCCTGTATATGGGAGAAGGGAGAGGGGAAGGAAAGGGAAAGCAGGAAAGAGGAAGGGACATGGGCCTCCGGCTCTCTCACCGACCGAACGAAACACAACAATGCAAGCATTGTTATTTCACGTGGGCTATTGGTGAGAGGGGTGGTACTACTTCGGAGGAGCCGACCCATTTATGCTGATACCAATAATACATTCAGCGTGGCCTTATCACCTAAAAAAAATTAATTACCTGTTATATTTGTTGTTAAAAAACATCTGTTTTCTCTGACTATATTGTATTTACCTAGCAAAATTATCTAGAAATAAATGAGTAGCATAAATATGATTTGCCGGTCACAGTAAAGTTTAAATATGTTTAAACAATTATTCATAATAATAATGCAATAATGGATGAAGAAACAAGTGGTCCGAGGTCAGTGTACTAGATTTAAGCGTTTTTTGCGCTCACTAGTATACTGTGAAATGAATTATAAAGCATGTTTATACTTCACTAGCAGATTACTGCGGCTTTTCCTTATGAAAATATTATTTTATTAAGTAAAACTTATTTTGGGACTGTGTGAATTCTATTTTATGAAACGGAAATGTTTATCGAAAAAGAGGTAGCTGTAAAAGTCCATGTAGGTTTTAGGCTATGATGGAATAAGACAGAATGCCTAGTAGTTTTCCTATGGAGACTGAACCCTAGCGGTGTTATTACAAAAAAGTTAAATACGTATTGAATACTTGCTTTAAAGAGGTTCGTATTAAATGTACCGCGCTCGCTGAATGTTCGCCATCTTGCTCTTGTGTCTCGCTTTGGTTAGGTTAGGTTAGACTTGCGAAAAAGGATAACGCAAACTTGCCTCGAGCGAGCCCGGTGTATTTAATACGTAACCTTTTTAAAGCAATATTCAATACGTATTTAACTTTATAGCAATTACACCGTAGGGGTTGGCGTCCCCATTGCTCTACCATCCTATACGGGCCTATACATGGACTCGGCATACCATGGAGACTGGTCTCTAACGGTCTGCATCCCCACTATTCTGCCGTCGTATACGGGTCCATACGCGGACTCTGCATACCATGCAGATTAGCTTCTGGCGGTCTGCGTCCCCACTACTCTACCGTTCTATACGAGCCCATACGCGAACTCTGCATACCATGGAGAGTAGACTCTAGCGGTCTACGTTCCTACTACTCTACCATCCTATACAAGTTCATATATGGACTCTGCATATCATGGAGACTAGAAAGAGAGAGATAGATAGACAGAGAGAGAGAGAGAGAGAGAGAAAGAGAGAATGGTTGAAATCTAAAGAACATAATTTTCTTGTGATCGTACACTTTTAAAATGTGTTTTGTGTTGTCTATTCATTAACATTGTTAACTGTAGCTTCAACTATCCAACTGATTAACATATAATTTTACATACCCATCGTTCGAAGTACAAAGAAGGTTATATAGTACCTGTGATCCAGAAAAAATGTACTCTGCCCAAGCTTGAGATCATATATAAATTTACGTGAACGAAACCGTGAACAAATGCTATTGAATAACTGAATACTGCATTATTACGTTCATGGGCGCTTTAACCGAATTTTGTTAAATTACGTTTCGGTAACGTGACGAGTCTTGGAGAAATGATTGACCTCACCTATTATAAAGTTAAGTCCCTGTATTATTTTTTTGCGTTCATAACCACAGAACTAGTTTTCATGATTCTTTTCAAAGGTACAGACATATCCTCGACTAAGAAACTTTTATTCTGCTTGAAACTCAAGAATGAATACTTTATTCAGTTTTTTTAATAAATCAAGATATAAAACTTCATACCTATCTAAGCAGTTTTCAATATTCTACAATTTAAATAGTGCTTATTGAACTCGATAGAATATTCTTATGTTACTATGGTTACAGAGTTATGTAGATGAAAGCACGAGAAATACAAAGTAGCCGCCAAAATTACCAAAAAGACAATATAATTCAGAATAAAAATAAATAAAAAAAACGGTTCAGCCGTTTCGGAGATTATTCGGAACAAATATACAGGCCGATAAACATTTTAAGAATTGCACTTTTGTTATTAATAGCATGTATACTTTCATACCCAATCAGTAAAAAAATGTTAATTCAATATTATATACAGACATTTCATTTTTGTTATCATATATATTATACGTGAAGCAATAACTTTGTATCCCTTTTTAAAAGAATTGCGTGAACGGATGAACTTGAACTTGGGCATAGTTAAAGTTCTATATGGCGGAGAAGTACAGAAAGCTATTTATTTTATATAAAATGCATTAGAAGTACATTAAATTAATTAAAATATGCATTACTCACACTAATGCTTGAAATTTATACACATGTAAATAAAAAAGACATTTTGACAGCCGTTAATAATGGACATCAAAAAAGGTTGCGAAGGAGGTTGCTATGCTCGACTGTATGCATTTTTTTAATATTACGTTCCAGGTACCCTTTCATCCTAAATTCAACAATGATATCATAACATATAACTATTATTATAATATTTATAACACCACTTACGTTTTATACCTCACATGTTCTTTGAATTTAACTGGTCAAATTACAGGTTAATTTTACAATTACAATATGATAATTTTAACATGAATGACGCTGCATGCCTTATATGCCCTTTGAAATCAATTGGTAAAATTGCAGGTTAATTTTATAATATATACCTATATACATTAATAGTTAATTGATAAACAATTATTATCTTCTTTGGTTTTATTGGATGTCAAAATTGTTAGGTGACTTGGCTTCATGTAACATTTAATTCACTATCACAGAAATACCACCCACACATGGTGTCGTATAATATTAATTGAAAATTGAGTCATGGGTTGCACTAACTTTCTTTATTTTCGTAAAGTTATGTTTACTTAGAATTTGAGAGCTTTACCACCTGTCTTTTGTTGCAAATTTATAATTAACGAGCTGACCCGTGCAACTTCGTCTGCACCAAATTGGTTATCACTGGTTTCCATTGTATTTTTAAACGCGAAAAATTGAATAAAACTGATACCCGATTGCAGCCACAACTACCGTTTCCAATTGTGAATCCAAACTATCCACGGATTCACTGAAACATATACCCAGATTACATGTAATTTTTTTTAATAAGCCTAGTACCCGTTCGTAGCACCATCAAACACTCCATTGTTTGTAGTCCGGTGAAGCTGTTAAGACCTTGCTCGGTCAATAGCGTAGTCATTTCGAAGAAAAAAAAAACATGTACCAAGATCAATTAAGATGAAAACTAACCTACATAAAACTAAATAAACATCTCTACCACTTACTTTATCATAACTATTCTCAACTTGTATTAAAACCTTTTTATACTCCATTGTATTAAAGAAAAATATATGAACATCGTATCGAAGCGTCAAACATCGCGCCGAAGCGTCGTCAACTGTCACTTGCTTGGAACTATTGTTTAAGAGTTATAAACTGTTTCGAAAACGTATTTTAAATATATTTCCAATATATTTTTATAAATAATCTCTGTACCACTCACAACATAGTACCTATCACCTTTTGGTAATTTATCCATGTCGATATGTTTCTATTATAGATTATTCTAAATTGTTACTCTAAATATTTGGCATTAAATTTATATCGTGTATTTGTCACACTTCATATTGGCGAAAATACCTACATAGGCAGAGGCCATACCGGAAAGAATCAATCAAGCCAGTTTTATATATTATATTCATCCGAACAACGTGCTACTTGGCCGCCGGTAAGAGTTGCGTTTATTTGTGTATATCGTACCTTTACAGACAAAAATATTGATTCTAAAACTTTAGGATGTATTTTTTCACTAACTTTGAAACGCTATTAAAATGAATTATTATTCAAAGACATTTATGGTATTGACAATAATGTGCTTGATGCTATTTTTTGGAAATAAAAATAAAAGTAATCTTAATCCATGTTAGAATAGCAGTAATTTTATTATTATTATATATAGATATAAATAAGTACAAATTTCATCTTTCACACAAATTCAGTTATTAACTCAATATTTAGACCGATTTATTGCTATAAAAATAATATGTGTATAGAATATAGCTATAGGTATAGTTTAGTGCAGTACTACTGGCTGCACGATAAAGATAGCGATAATTGTGGCAGCGTATGTTATCGACGCATTTTTTTTTTCGAAATGTATACGCTGTTGACCTGGAATAGTCTTTAAAGCTTCATCGAACTATTGAGGCGAGCGCTGAAAGCACTCAACCGACTTGAGATGTTTGAGCGACCAACTCAAGTGTGCACGGCACACCTCGGCCTGGGCTGTTGCCTGTTTTGTGCAAAAATTGCGTCCTATCTGAGCTAACTTAAGCTAATCTATCTAGATATACGTATATAAGTTATTGAAACATGCATGTGTACCGGGCATGTGTGCCTCAACAACTCCTGTATGTATTTTGTATCGGAAAAATTTCTCTTAACTATATAATATAGGATAGAATGGAGAAAAATAAGGGTAGAACTCTTTGACGTCTATTTCTCTGAAAAAGAAAAACAGCGTGTAAGCGTGTTGGCGTGCACGTGTGTATAGGTGATGTATGTGATGTTGTAGCATTGATGTAAAGTTTTGTGGCACTGTATCGCGTGAGCAGAGTACTCAAGGGCTCCCCGCCGAGAGAACGGCCTTAGGTTTGAGCCGTTGCCGAGCGGGGCCTAATCTGGTGTGCGGGAGCGAAATTTATCCCCAGACCACGGCGGCGTGATCTGTGGTTATGCGGGCGTGGGCGTGAACACGCTTTTTTTGAAGAGATAGGCTGGTACTGATCTTTCGCTGACGTGATTGAATCAGGAGGGTCGGTAAAATGTGTCGTAGTCGTCTTCTATACTGCGCAGCGTTGGGTATGGGTTCATAGTTCGCGGCGGAAACCACTAAAGGGCTGGGATGATTCGCGGCTTATTCGAAATAAATACGTGTGAGTGATTTTTTATATATGAGGTCCCCGTGGAGATCCTTATTCCGGACGTATCATGGGGCACCGGTGATTTTACGTAGGGCTCGGTTCTGGAGAACCTGCAACTTTTGAATACGATTTTGCGCATGTGCAAAGACCGAACAACCGTACGTCATAATCGGACGGATGCAAGTTTTATATAAAGTGAGTTTATGTCTGGGGGACATTTTACTCTTATGACAAAGCAAACGATAGAGACGACCCAAGACCATAACGGCTTTGTTTCGCACTCTATATGTTTGTGAATCGAAATTTAAGTGTTTATCTAAAGTGACGCCGAGATATTTCACCTCGCCGGCCCAAGGTATTTCGGTTTCATGTAGCCTGATAATCGACGCATATATTTAAGATGGCGTCAATCCCAAGTCATACATTTACGTTTATCGTTGTTTTATTGTATATGGTGAAATCTTAATATCAATAATGTTTAATAAAATTAAATTTGTTCTTTGCTAAAAAAAATAATTGGTTTGAAATTTATCATTTTTATTTATTAAATATATCAGCGGGTATATACATGATTGTTTATAGAAGAATGTGTCTGACTGTGATAAATTCATGCTTTTAATCGTGTTTAAAAGTCACTGAAAAGAAATGTTCCTAAACTATTCATAAATCAAAATTAATTAAATCAAAATGCGCATTAAAAATACAACGTTAACCGGCTACCAAGTGTCCTTTCGGGCTAATACCAACCTCTCACAGAAAACCGACGTGAAATAACAGTGCTTGCATCGTAGTGTTTCGTTTGGTCAGTAAGAGCGCCGGAGGCTCACCTCTCTTCTCCTTTTCTCCTTAGCCTTCCCTAACCCTCTTCCAATATACAGGTTGGCAACGCTTTATGACACCCCGGTGTTGCTAGTGTCTATAGAGTGTGGTGGTCACTTAACATAACGTGACCCACCTGTTCCTTTGCCTCCTATGATACAAAAAAATATATATTGATATATTAAAGAACCAGGTATTCTAAAATTCTTGTTCTTTCAACGTTGCCGGCTCTTGTACTAAGGTGTCGCAAAAAAGTCTAGTTACGTTAACTAAAAATTTTTGTTTTTCGTTATCCTGGAGAACCCCTTGCGTTTTATGGGACAAAATTTATCCTGGATGTAGCCTTGTAATATGAGTTATTACTGTGTTAAGTTTCGTTAAAATTGGTTCAGTACTTTCAGAGTAATATGGGTTTAGATTCTAGACTTTAATCCTTTATCCTGGAGAACCCTTTGCGTTTTATGGGACAAAAAGTATATTTGATGTAATCTCGTAGTATTAGTTATCACTATGTCAAGTTTCGTCAAGATTGGTTCAGTAGTTTCAGAGTGATGCGTGATCATAGGGACAGACAGACAGATAGACAGACAAAAATTGTAAAAAAAAAATTTTTGGCTTCTATATCGATAACATAGTCTACCCTGATTAAAATTTTCAAAAAATATTTAATGTACAGATTTCGACTTGTTACAGTTTTATTATAGTATAGATTAAAATTTTCATTTACACAGTTTTTTTATGTTTATATAATTAAATATCATGGCAAATGGCAAATAACTGAGTAGCCATGATTTTTTTTTTTCGAAATGACTACGCTATTGACCCAGCACGGTCTTAACAGCTTCACCGGACTACTAAGGCGAGCGCTTAAGGCACTCAGCCGATTTTATTTTGGCAACCAGCTCAAGGGTGCATGGCACACCTCGGCTTGGCTGTTGCCTGTTGCATGCAAAATCGCGACCTATCTTAGCTAACCTAGCTAACTATTCATATATGTATGAGTTGTTGAAACGTATATGTGTACCAAGCATACACGCCTCAACAACTCCTCCATATATTTATTATCGGAAAATTGAGAGTTTTTCAGTTCGATAAGGGAAAAAAGTAAACCCTTCCACTTTCATGTGTAAGCGTGTAGGCGTACACGTGTGTGGGGGTGATCGTGTAGTGTTGTAGCGGTGATGTATATTTGTGTGTCACCGTATCGCGCAAGCAACGCACTCAAGGGCTCCCTAACGAGGGATCGAACCTAGGCTTGAGCCGCTGCCGTGGGAGGCCTAATCGGGTAGAGTAGCCATGATGAAAACCTTTGATTATAGCGGTATACCCTTCGACAGCGATTCGTGGTAGTTTTTGACGTTCATAAGTGCCTTATTAGGGCCTAAACTGAATAAAGAATTTTTGTTTTTTTTTTTTTTTTTTGACAAAAGAAACCCTAATAAAGTTCTAACTTTAAAATATCAATGAAATATGGTCGAATGACGATCACTGGGCGCCCACTAGTATGTATAGATAAGCGTAAACTAGAAGGCACGGTGAACGTTGTCCCGACCTGATTATTAAAAAAAAACCTTGAAGTTAGACACATGCTGTCGCTGACTTTTTTGTAGGCATTATCAAGATCTACAACTTTTCTCTAGAACTCAATCATATATCTCTCATCGTTATGGCAGCGTTCGTAACAAACGTTTTCGTTCAACAGTTTTACCTCCGACATACTTTACAAATCCGACTACCACAAAAAGTCTTTTCATTTTTCATTTTATTTTCTACTAACCTTTGCCCGCGACTTCATTCGCGTTGAATAGTTACTTTGAGGTAACTAACACGTAGCGGAAGCTCTCAAGAGGAAAAAAAATCCGATTTTCAAACATTCTTCATTGGTGCTCCTCTCCTATTGGTCTTAGCGTGATGATATATAGCCTATAACCATCCTCAATAAAACAGCTATATAACAATGAAAGAATTTTTCAAATCAGACCAGTAGTTCCTGAAATTACCCCCTACACAGTCACAACGTCACAAACCCACAAACTCACAAACTTTACCTCTTTATAATATTAGTATAGATGACACAAATAACATGACTTTCAATTAGTAAAAGAATTTTCAAAAACGGTTTAGTAGATCCAGATATTTTACCTCCTACAAAGACACAAAATTTACCTCTTTCTAATATTAGTATAGTTATAGAATATTATGCAATGTGTTTCCTATGATTTTCATGAAATGTATACTGTTTGAATCTTCAACTTGAATTATTTAGATTAATTAAATGCATAGCTTTTTTGTATTAAAATGTTTAATTTTTAGAATATATAGTTCTTTTGATTTTATTGTAATGAATCATTTTTAACATCCGGTTGGATTCATTCCGCTAACATTAAAAATATTACAGTTCAATATGTATGGTTTTTTTGCATTACAATACTTTATATTTTATTTTATTTATAATTCATATAAACTCGAGGCCAGTGCGCAATAACATTATCCAATTACGACTAAAGACATTATGTTCGACAGCCGAAAGTAATCGTCCTTATACACCCATTTGATATCATTATTATGTATCGTAAAATACCATAAGGCATTAAACCAACTCAAAAACTTATGAACGGATTGTCATGCGGTTATCATTAATAGAGGTTTTTCGTAGGTAGGTAGGTCATTTTTTGTAGGTGGTAGGTAGAGCCACGCTGAAGCTATTACTGGTTTATGCATATATGGGTCGGTTCGTCCGGGGTAGTACCACACTCTGTCAGAAAACTGACGTGAAATAACAGTATTTGCATTATTGTGTTTCGTTCGGTCAATGAGAGCGCTGGGCCCACCTCCCTTCCCTTTCCTGCCCCTCTATTCCTCCTCCATATACAGGCTGGCAACGCACTTGTTACTTCCCCGATGTCGCTGGTGTATATGAACGGTAATGATAACTTAACATCACGTGATCCACCTGCTCATTTGCCTCCTTTGTTATAAAAAAAAGAGATAGAATCTCTCAGGAGACAGGTTCAGATATATATTGCTTCGCATTCTGGCTGCGGCGGTGGGAAATGGGGATTTATCACTGCCGAGTGTGGTTTCGGCCATGCACGGCAGCAAACATACATGGAAAGTGATGGCCTCCTTCTGCGAACAGGTCATCTCGTAGAAAGAGGCAGCGTAAAAGGGCTTGCGAGGTAGGCCTTTTTGCCAACGGAGGACCATCGAGAGGAGGCGGCGATTGACCCAACTACTCCCGCTACTGTAGCTGGACCTGAGTGGATGGGCCGGGGAATTCATCCCCTCATTACACAGGACCGGCGGACAAGGGGAGGTAGGTGGAGTGTACTCAGTCTGTCTCCATATTAGGTAGGAGCCCGGCTGCCATCTTTCGGACGGCTATCGAATGTTGGGTAGCTAATACGATCCCTTGCCGCCTTAGCAAATAGGGTCTGTCGGTATACCGTGGGTGTTAGTCCGTGCGAGAAGGACATAACCCACTATCTCCCCCGGGAAAGTGGGTATCCGTTATGAATTTTCCCATATTTGTGTTCTTATATATGTAGGTATATGTAGGTACAAATTAATAAAAAACATGTTCATTCTATGTGTGCATGTAGTGCATGCATCAGTTCAGAACAGCAGTACTAGGGGTGTTCGATATACAATAATAACAATTTCTGGCTTCGATATTTCAAAGTTATCTGATATATCGGACCAGTCACTGTCGATATATTTTATTCGATAAAATATCTGTATATTTTATTCGATATGTCGAAATGTAGATGTTTACGAAATAAGAAAATATTTTCTATTTTCCTACCTTTTTTTTTCGATTCTCTAAATATAATCTATGGATGTAGAATTATTTATGGAAGATTTAATATACATATAGTTAAGGGAAATTTAAAAAAAAATGTTGAGGGCGGGAGTGCTCTTAATATACGATAAACTAACATTATTTCTTAACAGAGTTGAAAACTTTAGCAATTAGAAATTATACTTTTTTGGCGAAACAAGATATTTTTTTTTTTATTGAAGCACGACATAGTGACTGCACTATGCCTGATGTTAAGCATAGTACAATCGAAAAACATCGGCAACCACCGAGAGACAGATTATCCATCGCCGGTCGCCGCTGTCATGTCATGCCCGGTACTGGATATGCACAGGCTGATTTCGAATCGCGACGCGCAGAAGCGAGTCACTATGACGGGCTTTTTCGCCAAATGCATGGTGGTTGCGACCCAGTCGGGCTGTAAAACCCTACCACCTCGCTTTCGCCATTGCCTCGTTCGTTATTCAGCAGGGTGCACCACGTGCAGGTGAGGTTGGCTTGGCTGTCTCAAGTCTTAAGATGTTACTCGACACCCCTTACACCCCAAAAATGAATTTCAAAAATGTTATCTTTCGCCTTATTCTACGTTTGTAGAAAAAACGACACTAACAATAGAAAAAAGGTATTTAATACATTGAAAGTTTTAATACAAAGAAATACAAACAACAAATACAAAGAAACAAAATGTTGAAAATGGCTAACTTTGGGGTGTCGGTTCTTCGTGACGGTGTGTGTGCGCATCGTAAAAATTTACTCTCATCATTTTTCCCTGATCCAAAAGATATATAACTTCAAAAAGATTCAGTCATTTGTTTATCAAAATAACAGCGTTTTACTTAATATAGACGACTTTAAACTAAATAAGCCATCGCTACTAGACTCTAGGTTATATTTTATTGTTATTAAGTTACTAAGTTATGTATCTAACACGGAAGAATATGTGCTTGGTTGTCGTATTCTAAAAATTAAGTTCCTTTAATAATATTCTGATTTCCATAATCTTTATAACATTTAAATCATCATTTCCGCGTATAAAATATACAAATTTAACTGTAGAGACATTTAATAATTAAAAATTAAAATTATTCGTACATAATTATCGAATCAATAAATATCGAAAACCTTGAAATATTACATCTTGGTTGGATCATAAGTACGCTACAGTTATTTACATTCACAAAATCCAATTAAGGATTGTCAGGGTTTCATATTTTGACTCCAATGTTTGGTTCACACGTTGGCCCCAATGTTTGTATGAACGTTGGAGTCATTTATCGCGTAGTGCGCTAAACGCCTACCCGATGACGATTATTTTTGAAGACACTTTTTACGGCATGTTGAGCGCATTTTGGCAGGAGATTAAAGGAAGTGGGCCTCCGGCACTCTCACTGACCAAACGAAACGCAAGGATGCAAACACTGTTACTTCACGTCGATTTCTATGAGAGGGTGGTATTACCTGGACAAGCCGACCTAATGATGTTGAAACCAGTAATACCTTCAGCGTGGCTCTACCACCTACAATCTAAGATGTAGATCAAATCAAAGATGGTTAACACGATAAACCCTATGTGCTCTTAAATCTAAAAAACTTCAAAGTTTGCTTTATGTCAAACTTTCAACTTGAACGTTAAAAAAGTCAAGCTATACTCTCATGTTTTTTTTTTCGATCTGACTACACCAGGGCTTCTTAAACTGTGGGTCGCGACCCCAAATGGAGTCGCGTAGCAAAATTCTGCGGTCGCGAGAGATTTAAATGTTAAAGGTTTTGAGCTTGAAGGTTTCAAAACGAATTCTAAAACTATATATATTCATATGTATGTGTATATTGTTACCTAATAAATAAATCATCAAAAAATATTAATTTATTTTTCTTTTATATTTGTATGGGGTCGGCAAGAAACTCGCAATCATAAATGGGGTCGTGAATGACAAAAGTGGAGTCGTGAATGACAAAAGTTTAAGAAGCCCTGGACTACAGTATTGACGCAGCAATGTTTTAACAATTTCACCGGACTACTAAGGCGAGCGCGTAAGGCACTCAGCCGATTTTATTTGGCAACTAGCTCAAGGGTGCACGGCACACCTCGGCTTGGGCTGTTGCCTGATACGTGCAATTCGCGACCTATCTTTTTTTATTTTAACGTGGGGAAATCCCTTATTGATCCCCACCCTCTTGGGGGAGAGGGTGGGTTATGTCCGACTCGCACGGACTAAAGTTCACGGTGTATCGACAGACCGTGTATCGCGCGAACAGCGCACTCAAGGGTTCCGTGCCGAGGGAATTAGGCTTGAGCAGCTGCCTAGAGGGGCCTAATCTGGTGCTATGCTCCCACTATAGTTTGATCCAGTAAAGTGAATACGGCTATTATAGAAATTACTACTGACGTATTGTACCAGAGATATAAATTATTTGTAACTAAAAAATTGAGCCGTCACGGGACGCCTGGCAGATGTGAAACATCGAAATTGTTTTGTATAAGTTATATGCCTAAAATAACAGGTTACGACAGGAATACGTTATGGCATAATGAAAAGATGAAGCATTACAAATTTGTTCCATAAAAATGACTATTTATTTATTACATAAATATTCATTTTTATTATCTTTTAAGTAATAAATAGGATACCCTTAAATGTGTAACACAGTTAACAACACTCGTAGTCCGCTGAAGCTGTTAAGACCTTGCAGGGTCAATAGCGTAGTCAGATAGAAAAAAAAACAAAAGTTAACAACACTGTATACACTATAGGTATGCGAGTTCAGTACAGAAAGAGAGATTGCGCAAAGTCGTTTGCGCATGGAATGTGTCGCCACGTTTCACACACACATCTTTATCGCCACGCCAACAGTCAGGTTTACCCTCGCCTATAGGTGTTTCATATTAAAATATGACTATATCGAGTTGCTTCTATAGGGCATTCATTGACCACTCTGCTATTTTTTTAACTCAACTCTTAAAATGGCGGTAATTGTTTTTAAATATCTTAATTTTTTTTTAATTTGTAATAAATACAGGTTTTTTAAAACTTATACTGCCAACAGTTTGTTGACCAGAGTGTCATAAGGTGTAAATTCGTTTGTAGCTTAAACTCCTATAGATACTGACAGTCCAAGGGTTGAAAAAGTGCAGTGTGATAAACAAATATTGGAGCCAACATTCGAACCAACGTGTGGAGCCAGCGTAAAGGTTAAATAAATATTTGCAAACACTTTTGCATTACGAGCAACTTGACACTCGTAAGAATCCTTGAATGAAGTTCCGTTAAAAAAACTAATAAATGAGTCAGAGAACAATTATAAAATAGGAAGCCTTATATGGGACGAATACGCAATGTAATATTAAAAAAAAAAAAAAAACTGAAGTAATATTGGCACATTCTAGTGTGACCTTGCCAGACAGCGAGTGACAGAATTGGAGTTTAGAGTGACATTGATTTTCAGTTTTAATTACACTGTCCTAATAATTTATATTTGCTTGGTTATCTCATTTGATACGTAATTAGTTATTTTAAAATAGCCTATGCCCGTGACTTCGTTCGCGTGGCGTAGATATTTTGGGAAAACACTAACACGCAGCAGAAGCTCTCAAGAGGAAAAAATTTTGAAACATTCTTCGTTGGTGCTCCGCTCCTATTGGTCTTAGCGTGATGATATATCTATAACCATCCTTGGTAAGTAACCTATATAACACTGAAAGAATTACTCAAATCGGACCAGTAGTTCCTGAGATTACCCCCTACAATGCCACAAACTCTCAAACTTTACCTCTTTGTAATATTAGTATAGACCACTATAGATTTAGTAATAATACATGGGGTGCACAAAATACTCCAGAATGAAAAAAAAATATTGTGACTGGTCAAAGATTAATCTATTGTTTCTCACAATATTCGTTCTGAAATTCAATGAATTATGTAGGAATGAAAAAGTATAACTTGCTTCAGCATGAACGGATCAGCTTGCCCGGGATAGTACCAATCAACCTACAAATAACCGACGTGAAGTAATAGTGCTTGCATTATTGCGTTTCATTTGGTCAGTGAGAGCGCCGTAGGCCCACATCCCCTCCTCTCCCTTCCCTACCACTTCCCCACCAACATAGGCTGGTAACGCACTTGCGACTCCTCTGGTGCTGCTGGTGTCTATGGACGGTGGTGATTACCTAACATCAGATGACGGTGTCCCACTTGTTCATTTACCTCCTTTGACATAAAAAAATCATGAATTTTATAAATCAAATGAAACAAAGGAAATCATTGCATATTGGTAAGCCCTTTTCAAAGCGCGCCTAACTAACTATAGTAATCTCGACGCTCAAATTGAAAATCTGTCGCCAAGAATCTAGTGTTCAGTTTCAGAAACTATCCCTATAGATTTATCTTGTGTACATTCTTCAACTACGTCCTCATTTAATATCAGATCAGATTGTGGTCCAATGCTAAAAGAAAAAACAAGTAATAAAAAAAATAATAATATGATTTATGGTCACCCTCGTGAATAGCAAATAACATTGTACCTTATCTTGAAAACGATTAAAATTAATATGTTTACTTATAATATGCAATTTAACATTATTTGTCCCTACTCGCCCTTCTCTATAAGCGAATAGTTTTACGCAATACTTTACTTCCTTGCTTCATTAAATGATATTCAGTAGTCTGGTGAAACTGTTATAACCTTACAAGATCAACAGCGTAGTCAGTTTGAAAAAAAAAAAATCCTGATACAGAAATCAACCTCAATTTTTGTAAGTTTAGGGCCAGGCCTTACTTTCCAAAGTAATTCAGATGGACTCCAGGGGTCTATGAGAGCTTGATGAGGGTCTACGTTAGCGTGCCAAAAAAAAATTAGGTGGTAGAGCCATGCTGACGCTATAACTGGTTTCAGCACGAATAGCTTGGCTCACGCGAGGTACTACCACCCGACACACAGAAAACTGACGTGAAGCAACAGTGCTTGCATTATTGCGTTTCGTTTGGTCAGTGAGAGCACCGGAGGCCTACCTCCACTCCTTCTTACTATCCTCTCCTCCTTCCCTTCCCCATACTCCCCAAGAACATGCCGGCAACGCACTTGACTATGGATGGCGGTGATCATTTAAAGTCTAGTGACGCACCTGTTTTTTTGCTTCCTATTATGTATAAAAAAGACAAACATGGCAGATGACTTTGTTTTATTATATGTAATGATACATTGAAAAGGATTAATTAATCACTGTTTTTTGCATTAAATTTCACGAAGACGAAGTTGCAGGCTACAGCTAGTATTATAATAAATAGGCCCGACCATGCGTTGCTATGGCTCAGTTATTCTATAATTACAGACTGATAACAATTCATAATCGTTGTTGATACGATACTATGACCAATGAACATTACTTAACGATTTAAATATTTTTTTTTAATTTAGAAACTACTTTTTGTGGCTTAAACATAAAAGTTAGACATATGCTGTCGTTGACTTTTTTGTAAGTATTATCAAGCTCTACAACTTGTCTTTAGAATTCAATTATATATCTCTCATCTTTAAGGCAGCGTTCCCAAGAAACCTTTTCGTTCAACCGTTTTCCCTTCGACATACTTTGCAAATCCGACTACCATAAAGAAGTCTTTTCGTCTTTCTATTGGTAAAAGAATTATCATTACTTATTTATTTAGATCCATAGATACAACTGCAACTTCACGAACTCACAAACTTTACCACTTTATAATTAGTATAGACTAGTTCCTGCTCGCGACTTCGTCCGCGTAGAATAAATACTTTGGGCTAACGTTAACACGTAGTGGAAGCTCTCCGGAGGAAAAAAAATCTTATTGTCCGTTTGATTATCAAAGGTTTTAAATTCCGGGTCGCCCTTTACAGCTTTAGGTACCGGCACCTAGCGTTATTAAGATTGTGTCTATACTTTTAAAAGTCTTAGAGAAAAATTTAACGTAGGACCATTTTATTATATATTAATATCTGTTATGATATTATTCTTTTATATCTTAAATGTTAACATTAATTATTAAATATTATTTAGTATTACATATTGCGAATGCTTAACCTTTCACCCGGTTATAGATTTCGTGCCTATAAATTAAGTCATTAGCTAACTTGTTCGAATTATTTGGGGTGTAAGGGGTGTCGAATAACATCATAAGACTTGAGACACCCAAGCCAACCTCACCTGCACGTGGTGCACCCTGCTAAATAACGAACGAGGCAATGGCGCAAGCGGGGTGTTAGGGTTTTACGGCCCGACTGGGTCGTAACCACCATGTATATGGCGAAAAAGCCCGTAATAGTGATTCGCTTCTACGGGTCTCGTTTCGGGATCAGCCTGTGCATATCCAGCTTTTTATAGGTCGGCATGATAGTGGCGACCGGCGATGGACAGTGTGTCAATCGGTGGTCGCTATTATTTTTGGATTGTACTATGCTTACCATCAGGCATAGTGCAGTCACTTTGCCGTGCTACAATAAAAAAAAAAAAAATGAAAAGCAACATTTGTGGGATCAAATCTTTGCATTGATGAATACTTCGTTCCATTTTTTAATTCGTGTACTAGCGAGCTAAATGGAACGATGCACTTAATTCCAACTATGGAATGGTACCGTGTAGTAAATACAATATTCGAGATATTTACAATATTTAAAAAAATGAGCCGTCACTGAACGCCTGGCAGATGTGAAACATCGAAATTGTTTTGTATAAGTTATATGAATAAAAGAACAAATTGCAACAGAAATCAGCTATCGCATAATGAAACGATAAAGCATTACAAATTTGTTCTATAAAATAATGGCTGTTTGTTTATTGTATTACATAAATATTCATTTGTGTTAAATACAAAAATTCAATTAGGTGCAGGAGCGGCGTGTCGGGCGGCATTTATCAAAGCGCTAGGTCATCGGTGCGTACCGCGAAACACCGGTAGAACGAGTGGCCGACAAAACAATCTGAATCTTATGTTCAAACAGATAGGGTTGCAAATTATTTTGAGTATTTCGTTAATAGTGTAAAATTCGGGTTTTCGTCGCCACGCCTCGCCAAGCCAACAACCAGGTTTACCCGCGCCTATAGATGTTTCACATCAAAAAACAAATAAAAATGATAACAATAACAAAATTGAAATAAAATCTTTATTAGTATATAGTAAACCTGGTTGTTGGCTTGGCGAGGCGTGGCGACGAAAACCCGAATTTTACACTATTAAGAATACAGATGGCGTTAAAAACAAATTTGCTAATAGCATGCAAAATATCAAACATTTAAAATATAAGCTAATTATTTAATACAAAGATGCGTTAACAGATGGCAATTAAAACAAAATTTACGATTATAGCTTATGCAATCTATTATACCTTCACAAACACTACAGATGTTTCACATCATTAATTTTTACAAAAAAAAATCTATCAACATACGTCCAAACGACATTGATCTGTCAACCCGTAAACCGAGACTGACAACGTCGACCTTGTGATGTTGGTGTATTTACTGCCTTCATAAATTGAAAGGCTTTTCTTTGTTCTCGTAATTAATGTATAAATTAAATAGTTCGCAAGAACGGACCATGACCAGAGTAAGATTAAATGGTGAACGGTATCACAGTGTGAATCGAGCGTAAAAGTTAACCCCTTGGCTGATTTTTCAGTAGTGATAGAGCCACGCTGTAACTGACTGGTTTCAAAATGAATGGGTCGGCTCGCCCGGGGTAGTACCACCCTCTCACAGAAAACCGACGTGAAGTAACAGTGCTTGCATTGTAGCGTTTCGTTCGGACACTGAGAGCGCCGGAGGCCCACTTCTTCTCACCTTCCCCTCTCCTTTTCCCTTCCTCCCTCCACTCCCACCCTCCTCAAACACAGGCTGTCAACGCGCTTGCAACTCCCCTGGTGTTGCAAGTGTCTATGATCGGTGGCGATCACTTAAAATCAGGTGACCCACTTGTTCGTTTGTCTCCTATGATATAAAAAAAAATGGCAAATGATATTTTTTTTAATTATAATTTTACATTACATAGTTTGTTGTAGTTCGTAACAAATGCGGTATTTTTTTAAACTTATACTACCTTACCTTAGTCTCTTCTGTGGCCTGAGGGATCAAGGTAGAAGAGCCCTCAGGGAGGGGGGGGGGTGTTGAACCCCCTCCAATGTACTGTGGGAGTCGCACGGCACAATGCGTCTGCACCACGCGGACCTCCTATAGCGCTGGGCTACGGATATGCAAGTCTAACCTAACCTTACCAAAGCGAGACAAAAGAGCACGATGGCGAACATTCAGCGAGCACAGTGCATTTAAAATGTAACCTTTTAAAAGTTGGTATTCAATACGTATTTAACTTTTTTGTAATAACACCTAAGTTTACCTCCTGGTAAAAAATACCGATCGACGCGCCTGAAGAAGTTTTCACTTCAAAAATCACGAATTTAATCATTTTAATTCTACCAAAGGACATTGTTAAAATCAACTGACTGAAACTGAATCAATAATTCGTAAATTAACGAGGAAAAGGAAGTTATTACGTTTGAATTAGTTTCAACAACCTACTCAGAATTTTTTGCTTCCTGTAAACAGTTCTCTCAATGGTAATGTTATTTGGCATACTTCCGAATATTTATGCGTCTCATTCGGTTATGTAATTGAAAACCGGTTACCAGTGTCGAGGTCGCATACCAACCTTTTAGTTTCTTCAAGATATCGAAAATGTACCGTTAGGCACGCCAACTTTGCTCGATTTGTATATAAAAAAAAGTGTGTGTGTACTTATTATGTACACGCGTTAGAAGTAACTTCTTTGGCATAACAAGATAAAAATCGTTACCAAAAATTTTATCCTTCGCCTTATTATACGTTTGTAGAAAAAAAACGACACCAACAACAGAAAAGATGTATATAATACATTGCAAGTTTTTATACAAAGAAATACAACGAAACAAAATGTTGACTATAGCTAACTTCAGGGTGTCGGTTATTCATGAAGGTGTGCGCGCGCATCGTAATCATCATCATCATTGCCCTTATCCCACTTAAGTAGGGTGGCCACAACATGTTTTCTTTTTCCATTCTCTCCTGTCAGATGTCGTCTCAGTATTCACACCTTTTACAGACATATCGTTTTTCACACAATCCATCCATACCTTTTTCGGTCTTCCTCTACACGTATATCCATCCACTATCATACTCAACACTTTTCTAGTTACATGGCTTTCATCTCTTCTCATAACATGCCCATACCATGCTAACCGATTACTCCGCAACTTCTCTGTCACTGGTGCTATTTTCAAACTGCCTCTAATATACTCATTCTTAATCTTATCCATTCTAGTTACACCACACATCCACCTTAACATTCGCATCTCTGCCACATGTAATTTTCTCTCATCCGTCTCTTTCGTAGCCCAGCACTCAGATGCATACAGCAAGACCGGTCTTATGATAGTTTTATAAACCTTCCCCTTAAGTTTCAAAGGCATTCGTGGATCACAAGCTACCCCAGACACATTTCGCCATTACATCCATCCTACATTTATCCTATTCCTCACGTCCTTATCAATGCCACCGTCGTTTTGTATCAATGAACCGAGATACCGAAAATTGGAGCAGGCTGGTAAGGGTACTCCATTTAAGGCTATAGGAGAAAAACTAGATGTACCACCGAAATCGCAAAACAAATGTTCAGTTTTTGTTCTACTAATTTTCAAACCAACATTCTCCAGTCTTTCTCGCCATTTTTCCAGCCTGCTCTGGACCTCTGCAGCATCTTCTCCGATAAGAACAATATCATCAGCAAACAGCATACACCAAGGTGTCTCCTCCTGTATGTCTGATGTTAACGCATCCATAACAAGAAGGAATAAATAAGGGCTTAAAGCTGAAACCTGGTGCAAACCTACGGCCACATTGAAATTATCGCGCATCGTAATAACTTGAGTAAAATTTGCTCTCATCATTTTTCCCTAACGCGCCAAAAGAAGTATAGCTTCAAAAACTTTTTTCTTCTTACTTTCTTCTGCTAAAACAAATGCTAATCTTTTTTTAATACTGTAACCATGTCTATATTATGTACAAACATTATAAAATTGAAGAGTTTGTTTGGTTGAACGCGCTAATCTTAGGAACTACCGGTCCGATTTGAAAATTCTTTCATTGTTAGATAGCTCATTTATCGAGAAAAGCTGTAGGCTATACGTCTATATATCGCTATAACTAATAGGGGAGAATTTCAGAACTTTCGCTGCGTGTAAACGCTAGCCCAAAGTAACCATTCCACGCGGACGAAGTTACGTGCAGAAGCTAGTAAATATATAAAAGTCTAGCGTCATGATGTTTACCTACGATGAATTGCGAAACTATTCAACCGATCAACATGAAAGTTAGCATTTATGTATAATTTGGTCCATCTTGAGAAATATAATATATACTAATATTTTAATGAGGTAAAGTTTGTGAGTTTTGATGTTGTAGGGGGTAATCTTAGGATTTACTAGTCCAATTTGAAAAGTTATTTTAATGATATATAGCTCATTTATCGAGGATGGTCATAGGTTATATATCATCATGCTAAGACCAATAGGAGCGGAGCACTAATGAAAAATGTTTACAAATCCGGGTTATTTCCTCTTGAGAGCTTCCGCTGCGTGTTAACCTTAGCCCAGAGTAACTATTCCACGCGTACGAAGTCGCGGGCAGAGGCTAGTAATTTATATTTTCATTAATAGCCTCTATATTTTTAAATTTCAAATTAAACAATTGTGAATGTTGATTATTGTTATTAATTGTAAGTTTCATGAGTCTCGAACAGATGGCGCTTTTAATTAGTTTTTTTTTTCTTCATTTTTTTTTTAGGGACTTTTATCATTTTAAATTAGTTTTATGATACAGATATCTCATGGATGGCGTCACAAATTTCATTTTTATTTTTATTTTTTTCATCTAGCTTTTTCCATATTAAAGTTTTAGACAGACTCTAGCAGGACTCCCATAATGCTGAATAGTTTATCAAAATTTTAATTCAATATGTAATAACTGAGCCACAGCAACGCGTGACCCCGTCAGCTAGTATGTTCATTTGAATATATATCTTTTGTAAAAAATATTTTATGTTACGTTTTTACTCAATTTTCGAGTGATTTTGGTGGCAGGCTTGTTTTTCTGTATGTCATAACAGGCAAACGAACAGACGGGTTACCTGATGTTAACTGATCACTATCGTCCATACACACTTACAACACCAGGGGAATCGCAAGTGCGTTACCAGCCTGTATTTGGGGGAAGTGTATTGGGAGGGGAGGAGGGAAGGGCGAGGGGAAGTCACGTGGATCTCTGGCGCTCTCGCTGACTGAACGAAACGCAACAATGCAAGCACTGTTACTTCACGTGGGTTTTCTGTGAGAGGGTGGTACTACCCCGGACGAGCCAACCCATTCATACTGAAGCCAGTAATAGCTTCAGCGTGGATCTACCACCTACAATTTTATCTAGACTTTCATCCAACATTGTTGGCTCCACTTTGTAACGCAAATATAAATCCCACGAAACTCAGAGTCTGCATAGCTTTTTAAGTACATAATACTTTCAATTTTAAAATCAATTCAGTATAATATATACTTTCCAATAAAAATGTATAAGCAATGTTACTCTTTTTGCTACTATTTTATGTCCCCAAGACATACACCATTTTCAGCGAATTCTCACAAATCGCTGAGTTAACTTAGAAATAAATGCTTTTAGCCATTAAATATTCAATATAATCATAATACTGCTCGCACCTCTGGGACGGTTGGGCAAAATACCTTTTGGATAACTTGGACAGGTTGCAGTGAAGGCTGTCCGCATTGTCAATAATTGAGACATTACAGAATCTATAGAGCCGCTTCAGTTGCGCAGAGACATTACCTCACTGAGCGTGTTCTACTGTCTATAATCATGGTGAGTTTTCTGATGAGCTATTCAATCTAATCCCTTCCTCTCCGTTTCATAACCGTACTACGCGCGCTGGTCTTCGGAGCCACAGTTTTACGGTAAATCCTATCTGGGCACTAACTAAAAAGTTCGCAACTCCTTATCTTTGCCGTACCGTGAAGCTGTAGAATAATCTCCCCGCCAGTGTGTTCCCCCCTTCCTATGACATGGGGTCCTTCAAGCGCAACTTTAAGAGACACTTACGCCGGCCGGCATGACAGCGGTGACCGGCGATGGATAGTGTATCTCTCGGTGGTCGCCACTGTTTTTGGATTGTACTGTGCTTACCATCAGGTATAGTACAGTCACTTTGCCGTGCTACAATAAAAAAAAAACATATATTTTTACACATCAACGGATTCGCTTGTAAATTGCTTTTTGGACAAAGATACAATGATCTGTCTGTCTGGTCGCGATAAACTCAAAAACTACTGAATGGGTTTTCACGTGGCTTCCACGAGTAGATAAAGTGATTCAACCTTTTGAATAAATTTGTGTGGACCCGAGATCATAATAAACAGAATAAGAAGACTTGCTCACACGTATTTCTTCTTCCGCGACATAGAACAGTGACCTTTTGTGGTTCTTTTAGATATACGGCCACTAAGAGTTGTACTGACATGGCTCCTCGTATTCGTAACCTTACACGAGCTCATTGATTTAGTTCTAAAACGCATTTAAAAGACCATCTATTAACATGGCAAGCGTCGCATGAAACTTAATAAGTTAATAAATTGGACAATCTGGTTACTCCATGTGATTTCTGAGCTAGTGTGCTGTCGTTTGAATAGGGTATATAATTCAGCTGTTTCGTTGAATCATTGTATTGTATTGAGTGTAGGTAGTACTAGATTACATTATTTGGGCGTGTATAATATTAATTTTGAATCATAATGTAAATGCGTCTGTGTGTTTGTAATATTGTTTATGTCATAATAATACAGGCTTTGTCTGAAAACCAGCGCTGCAATGCTTCCACATGCAAGCCTGCAGCTAATGCTGAGACAAAATCCATGAAAAAAGTCTTGTCTCACTTCAACCTGTGCTTTTTGTATGTACGTACTTAGAAATCTGTATTGTATGTGATTAATAAATATATCTTTCTTCCTCTCTTATTTCTTTCATTCAGGAGGAAGGTTTAGGTATATAATTCGTCCAGGTTTTTAAATATCAGGGCAGGATAACGTCTGCCGGGGCCGCTTGTTTTTATAGAGATTTCCAATAAGCACAGACAATGCGTGAGTATGAAAACTATATAACGCTAAACCGTTTCCATAAACCGTGCATTGTTTACAAAACTATGCGACGTAAGATCTGGATCTGAGTATATTAGGGCGTGATCATGTTACGAATATTTTAAAAAGAAACTTTTTTTTATCGCCACAAACATTTTGGCCCATCTATTGCATGTCGCATTAAAGCCAGACGCGGATTAAGGGTAATGTGAAACGCTGTCGGCAGAGCAACCAAGATCAATATGTGAGTAGTCGGGTGAAGCTCTTAAGACCAATAGCGTAGTCAGTTCGAGAAAAAAGAACCAATATTTGTATCATCTGAATGATTATATCTATTACTAGCTTCTACCCGTGACTTTGTCCGTGTGAAATGAATACTTTGGGCTATCATTAGCACGCAGCAGAAGATCTCCAAAGGAAATAACCCTGATTTTGAAACACTTTTTATTGGTGCACCGTTACTATTGGTCTTAGTGGAGTGAACCGATTTTAATTATACAATGAGTAAGTTATTCTCGAGAATATGCTTTATGATTTTCTTGTTGAGGTTTTATTATATACCCGTTTCTTTAGTCATGATGCGTGTTTATACAAACTGACAGACAGATAGACAGATATTTTTGAAAATGATTGAAACGTATTTTGTTATTTATTCTTAGACACCTGCAACAATTTTTTTCACAAAAATCGAAGAAGCACAGTCACGTTAGATTTACATTCTCGTTATAGTTATATGTATAACTTCCTTCCTCGATAAATGAGCTACATAACACTGAAATCATTTTTCAAATCGGACCAGTAGTTCCTGAGATTGTGCCCTAAAACGTCACAAACTAACAAATTCACAAAATTGGACCTCTTTATAATATCAGTATATATTACTGCCATTATCTAGTAGGTAATAATACTATTACAAGCGTCTTATGATGATTTCAATGTTCTAACAAGATGGGTGCCCTCTAGTTAGATTTTTTTGGGAGATATCGTGGCATCTTAGATTCAAGATCTGTGCTATTATTTCCTAACCACTTCACTTGGGTACAATAACCGTTCTATACTCACAAAAAATAAAAATCCTCTGAAAGAAGTTTCTGTTTAAAAAAACAATATAATTGCCGTAAAATACCATGTTCTTTTAAGCGGGAAACAAGCCATAATGATATTATTTACACGGTATATGATAAACCATCCCGCGCCATTGCTGGCATAACGCGTTTCTCTTGGCTGTTTGCGCGCGCGCCTTTGCGCATGCAATAGCAAAACGGCTCTGCGCATGCGCGTGCAACAGTGACGTCGCGTCCTCGCGCCAACCGCCAATCTGCCCAAAGAGTACGAACAGGCTCTGTGTTGTGTTAGATACCGACAAGTGTCCCTTTCTTTATTTAAGGTGTTCTGTGTTATTATTTGTGATCATCATTACTGTACGTAGATTAAAATAAAGTAGTAGCCATAAATAATAGTGCAATTTCCATGTTACCTTGTACGAAGTGAACAATCTATTAAGTGTTTATTTAGTATCCCATACTATGTTTTTATTTTGAAAAACACTATGCAAATTATATATAAATTATATTTTAGTACATAATTACTTCCTTAATATTTATTTGTTGTAGGAAAACAGTATCAATTGGTGTACTATTAAAAAAAAACAATATGCTAATCAACTTGTCTAGAACTATAAAGCGATAAATTTGTATACGAATGCATAAAATAAATAATCAAAGTTAGTAAGCTGAATATACATGTAAGAGTGAATTAATTTCTCATAGTGTAAAACTAATAATGAAATCTCTTTTGAATTTTTTGAAGTTATACTTCTTTTGGCGCCTTAGGCAAAAATTATGAGAGTAGATTTTACGAAACGCACGCACACTGTCACGTAAAACCGATACCTTGAAGTTATTACGATGCGCGTGCACACCGTCACAAAAAACCGACGCTCTGAAGTTATTAAGATACGCGAGAATACCGTCACAAAAAAAAAATCCTTCAGCAGCGGATCAAGCCTAGGTCCGTCACAAAAAACCCACGCCCTGAAGTTATTGAAGCTATTACGATGCTCGTAATTACGATGCTATTGCTGTCACAAAAACCGTAATCCTTAAAGTTAGCTATAGTCAACATTTTGTTTCTTTGTATTTGTTGTTTGTATTTCTTTGTATCAAAACTTTCAATGTATTTATACCTTTTTTCTATTGTTAATGTTGTTTTATCTACAAACGTGGAATAAGATAAAAATTTTGAAATAATGTTTTATCTTGTTACGCCAAAGAAGTATAACTTCTAACGCGTGTACATACGTATTAGATTAATTAAAGTGTTTTTTAAATTGCATAATTTGTAAATCGAAATTATAATCATTGGTCTCTCATCCGTTGACAATCGGAATAACAATACTCGGAATAACGTACTTTCTTGTATAGTTTTTAATTCACCAAACATATTATAATGGTGTGCATAACCTCAAAACAAAATATCAGCATTAATTACATTTACACAGAATCTTATACCACGCGTTGCTAGTCTGACGTAAGCCGCGCAAATACATTACTCTTCTTCTTCTTCCTAGCGTTTTCCCGGCTTAGTGCCAGGGTCCGCTTTCCTAATAGACTTCCTCCACTTTGCCCGGTCTTCGGCATTCTTATGTGTGAGGCTATTGTCCCTTAAGTCCACCTTCACCACGTCCAACCAGCGTTTTTTGGGCCTGCCGCGAGACCTCGGGCCTTGTACAGTCATGCTGAGGCATCTATTTCCGATGTAGTCTGGCGGTCTGCGACTTACGTGGCCGTACCAACGGAGTCGAATCTCCTGCAGCTTGTCTGCGATGTCTCGGACTCCAACGCTACCACGGATGTGTTCGTTTCGAATGCGATCTAATCGCGTAACGCCACACATCCATCGCATCTTCATCTCAGTGACATGTAGCTGTTGGACATGTCTGCCTAGGACCGGCCACGTTTCGCTACCATACAACAATACTGGACGGATGATGCACTTGTATACCAGACCTTTTAACTTCACCGGTATCCTTTGGTCACATAGAACGCCAGTGACTTCTCGCCATTTCGCCCAAGCGGCGCCTACTCGAGATTGGACGTCGTGATCGATTAACCCGGACTTGTGTATCACAGACCCTAGGTACTTGAAGCTGCTGGTTTTCGCAACGCTCTCGTTACCACCAATTTTTAGGGATTCGGAGTCCGTGCTACTACAAGCCATGTACACGGTCTTCGCAACGTTGAGTGTTAGGCCACCGTTCTCCAGAGCCTCATTCTACCGTTTCACCACTCATTACTGTAGTGGCGATTTCTAAAATAATAAGTATTTCGACCGCTATGACGACGATACTATGATCTAGAAGGGTAGGCACATACTACTGGTGGCAACGAGTCTTACACCGCTGATCCTCTCTCACCAATAACAGGACAAAGAACAATCTCACTCACCTGATGATGGTCTAAGGCCCAGACCGTGAAGCTCGTGCACGAATCCGTCGCAGTGCCATCTACGAGACACATATGAATGTATCAGCCGCTTAATATTGTTCAGCACGTCACTATACACTTCGTATGTCCATACATAAACGTTCAATAACACGAGCCGTGCGGCAACACAATGTACAGTTATTATTTGTATAACAATTTTGGAACATATGTTGTATTAAAAGCGAGCAGCAAACTTTAACGTGACTTAGTAGTATTGATGTCGAGCAAACAGCAACAAACTGCTGCGTATAATTTTTGTTATGTCGACGGCAGTGCGGCGCTAATAATTTAAGCGCACTGATTGGAAGTGAGAAGCCCATCACCCGTGATTGATGTTTGAGAATACATCGGGAATCGGCTCAAACAATTACAGTCGGTCACGCTAACTACCATGTCATGACGTGATATTATAAAATTATCACGTGTTAAAAACATGTAACTGTGGATTTCTCACAGATAGAAATCGCTAATACGTCGTGGGCTAGTGTGGTGATTTCTCTCATACATTCCTTCGGGATGAGGCCTATAGCATAGTGGACTTTTACAGGCTGATGATGCCACTGTTTATAAAATCGCATTTAATTAATACCAATATAGGCACAGCCTTATAATAAATTATGGTTGTATTACACGATTCATATTCACTAAACTTTGCTTCAGTGCGTTTACGTAGGTCATCGATTGTTTGTCCTGCCAATTCCAGTTCCAACTTTCATATGAAATTGGTGCAATAAAGTGATTTTATATTCATAATCGTTCAAAACTTATTATGAATTAGTTTGAATATAATTTAAAAATAATGACACCAATTCCTATGTAAATTGATTTAATCTAATATAATTCTTAATAAACACTAGGAAGCTACGAATAGAATATGATTATTTACTTAATCTAAAAATATACGTTCGTTTCTGTAACGTTACAAATAACTATATAATAATGTTTAAATTAATTTGGTTATTAACTTTAATACTATTGTGTTATGTAAATCTGATAAACTCTGTTAATAAAAAAATTGAATGCGGTTATAAGGTAAGGTATTAAATAATTGAAATTAATATTTTAAATGTTTTTTCTTTTCTTTTTCTGCTCTGCAGACTCTTGGTCCGCAAATTTTTTTTCGTTCGCTTTTTTTTATTGCGTGCGTGAAAAACCGTATCTCTCAGCTTGTATTGGATGTTTTTTATTTGTTTAGTATTATTTTAACTTAACTATTTTTTTTTATTGAAATTAACTATTTATTATTCTAGAGTGGATTTTTTAAATATGTTATTGCCTTTATGACGGTTTCATTATGGTCCTTTATGGCCATCTTAAGGTTATAATTGAAAATGTCCTGCGCGAGCGTTCACGGCTCGATGGATGAACCTACTAACCGCATCGTCAGTCACGACGGTATTTAAAATTTTTAAATGGGTTAATTGTGGATGAAATGAAGTAAGATGTCTGCTGTAGTTTGTAACTCATGAATCCCCTTGAAAGTCAAGGGGAAGGTGTATAAAGGCCAGTCATGATTTTTTTATGTCATTTAGAAGGCAAACGAACAGGCGGGTCACCTGATGTTAAGCGATCATCGCCATCCATAGACACTAGCATCACCGGAGGAGTCGCAAGTGCATTGCAAGTCCGTGTTTAGGAGGATGGGGAAAATGGGCAATGGGGATAGGAAAGGGAAGGAGGAGAGAAGAGGGGAGAGGAGAGGATGGGAAACAGGCCTCCGGCGCTCTCACTGACCGACCGAAACGCAACAATGCAAGCACTGTTACGTCGGTTACTTACTAAGGCTACTACTTCAAGTAGGTTTTCTGTGAGAGGGTGGTACTACCCCGGATGAGCCGACTCACTCATGCTAAAACTAATAATAGCTTCAACGTGATTCTACCGCTACCAGCGTATATATGCATCTCAGTGCGGGGCTACGAAAGAGATGAATGAGAGAAAATGTGAAGAGACATTTACGCAGGCCGACATGACATCGGCGACCGGTGACGAATGGCATATCTCTTGCTAGTCGCAATTGTTTTTGGATTATACTGTGCTTAGTAACAAGCACAGTGTAGTCACTCTGCTGTGCTATAATTAAAAGAAACGTGTAGCAGAGAATGAAAGTGGATAAGATTATGAATGAGTAAGAAGAAGAGGAAGATTGAAAATAGCTTCAGTAACAGAGAAGTTGAAGAGTATTAGGTTAGCATGGTATGTGCATGTCATGAGGAGAGATGAAAACCATGTAACTAGAAAAGTTTTGAGTATGATAGTGTATGGATATAAGCCTAGATCAGTAGTAGTCAAGCCTCTTTTTAAACGGGCCACAAACACGTTTTACTCATGGTGTCGCGGGTAGCAAACTAGAAATATTTAGGTTATGTTAGGTAACGGAAAAATGCTTGTCCAATAAAACAAGCTTGGTATAAGCCTTAAATCATAAGGAACGGAAAGGAATATTAATAGGTGGTAAAGCCACACTGAAGCTATTACTGGCTTTAGCATGAATGGGTCGGCTCGCCAGGCGTAGTACCACCTGACCCATAGAAAATTGACATGAAGTAACAGTGCTTGTATTGTTGCGTTTCGTTCGGTTAGTGAGAGCGCTGGAGACCTACCTCGCCACAACTTCCCTTTCTTCTCTTCCCTTCCTCGCGCCTTTCCGCCAATACAGGCTCCCAATGCGCTTGCGACTCCCCTGGTGTTGCAAGTGTCTATTGACGGCGGTGAATACTTACCATCAGGTAACCCACCCGTTGGTTTCCTCCATGATATAGAGTATGAAATTGAAAATAATTGAATATAAAGTGTTATCGGGTGGGCCAATGTGAAGACCCAGCGGGTCGCAGTTTGAGTATGGCTGGACTAGATGAAGACCGAAAATGGTATGGATGGATTGTGTGAAAAATGATATGTGTATAAAAGGTATACTGCAAGCTATACTGAAATGACATCTGACAGGGGAGAGTGGAAGAGAAAGAAATGTTGTGCCGGCCTTACTTAGGTGGGATAAGGGTAAGAAGATGATGATTTTAAAAGGATGAATGCTATTTTACTAAAGTTTAAATTAAATCCTGTCGTTAACTTCAATTATATAAAATCAATCTTTATTATTCTTGATTATAGGTGTAGTTTGTATGTTAGAAAATAGATTTCTGAAAATTATATCAAACTTAAGTTATTCATGTCTTTTTTCTATTTCATTTGTTCAGTGATCACCGCCATCCATAGACAATAGCAACACGAGAGGAGTCGCAAGTGCGTTGACAGCCTTAGTTTGTGGGTAATGGAGAGAGAGAAAGTGGGTCTTCGGCGCTCTCATTGACCGTACGAAACGCAGCAATGCAAGCACTCTTACTTTACGTCGGTTTTATGTGAGAAGGTGGTACTAACCCGGACAAGTTAACCGGTTCACTGTAAAACCAGTAACAACTTCAGGCTCTAACCACCTATAGAGTCCTTAATGCCTTGAGTTTTTCTTCTTGTTCACATTAACTCTGTTTACAGTATATGTACTAAACATCGATTTCTTAAGATTGTATAAGTTAATTTTACACTTTATGTTTCCTTTAGCAATGCTCGCAGACAAGAGATGGCGCTTTGAACGTTCACATAATCTCCCACTCGCATATGGACGCCGGTTGGGTGAAGACCTTCGACGAATATTATCACGGCAGTAAGTGAAAGTCATTTCAAAATCTTAAAGAAACCTAGAACTCGGTTGCAACGACACCTAGTAGGTCCAATTGTGAGTCCAAACTATTTTATATACTGGTGAGAAATATCTTCCCAGTACCCCTTGGGTTACTCCTATGCCCTCCACCTCATCGTCCCGCCTATAACAATGCAGTAATTTTACGGGCTTATAGGTTTCATGTTATTTTCTGACCAAATCCATTAATTAACATGCTGTAAAAAGTAACCGTTATCTCTGTAGTATAGTATATCTGTAGTATAGTATCTCTGTAGTATAGTATCTCTGTAGTAGACTATAGTCTGATGCAAGCCGCGCAAGCGCAATACGATTGATTACGCTTATAACTTTGTCATGATGCGAATTCATAAGTTTATCGCCTGCTAAAAAATATACCGCTCAATGCGCCTAAAAGAGTTTTCAAATAAAATATAGTCGTTTAAAAAAAGCATCCTAACATACTCATCAAAAATGTCTAAGCAACATGTACTGATTTAAATTTTAGGATGTTTCTTCAAATTATAATGTTGTATTTTATTTTTAAAATAATATCTTTAGGGTTCTATGATGTAAAAACAACAGCTGTTGTCTTTAAAGTTCTTTAATAACAGAAATGAACAATATTAGAATATACTGTAGAAACTAAGATACATAAGAAACTAAACTTTTTTTTTACAAAATGAAATTTCTAAAGAAAATGTATTTATTGTGAAAGAATAGAACAATTTAATACAAAGTATGGTCTCCTCTGATATTCAGAACTTGTCGGCAACGATTATTCATTGAATTAATGAGACTGTTTATGTCATCTTGCGGTATTCACTCCCAATGGAATTGTAGCAAATCCTTCAGCTGTTGGGTTGTTGTCGCTCCGTCCAAGTCCTTCAAAACACGTCTCTGGAGCATGTCCCACTCGTGCTCGATGGGGTTGAGATCTGGCGATTATGCAGGCCAGGGCAATACCCGGATGTTCTCCGTTGCAAAGTATTCACTGGTTCGCCGAGCTGTATGTGAACGCGCATTGTCATGCATTAACCTAAAATCGGAGCCAAAGGTTTATGCAAACGGGTAGACATAAGATATGAGAATATCCTCAATGTAATTTTCAGCATTCATGTTTCCATTTACAAAAACGAGCTCAGTTTGCCTGTTCTTCATAATACCCGCCCATAACATAACTGTTGAGCCGCTGTATGGATGAACTTCCTGAACGGACCTGAGCCTTTCAGTATTTCCGGGCCGACGATACACTCGCACCCTTCTTGTATCAGGCTTAAACCCGAATCACGACTCATCGGAAAACATAATTTTATCCCATTGTTCCTGGGTCATGCTATACGTTCTCTACACCATTCATATCGACGAGCGCGAGTCCCGTGACGTATCGGTGGGCACCTGATTGGGCGTGGAGCTCGTAGGCCGTACTCATACAGTCGATTTCGCACAGTTTGAGGACATACATCAACACCACTTGAAATTTGTAGCCTCAAACTTATCTCTCGAGCGGTTAACATGGCTGGCGTCTTGCAGTTAGTTGTATGTACCGGTCTTGCCGAGTGGTTGTACTCCTTTTACGGCCTGGATGCTGTTCAGCGAGTTCTGTATTATTGTAGCGCTGCCATAGACGACAAATAACACTTCTATGAATGCCATAATGTCGAGATACCTGAGATTGATTACTTCCCGCTTGTAACATCCCTACAGCTCTTTGCATTTCATCTGCCATCAAATGACGTCGCTTCATGACGTAAAGAATATCTAACAATTCAATTTTGTTGCTAATTTTATTACATGGTTGGTAAAATTATAAAATCAAGACTAAACGTAGCAATTAAAACGCACTTAAATTCAAACAAATTCGCAGTCATTAGAATTTTACGAAAAAACAAAACATAATCAAATATTTTTTTACTACCAGCCAGTATGTCATCAGTAACAAAAAAGTTTACTTACCTACGCACTTTGTTTGAGTAAATACTTAGAAATTCATTAATATAAATGATAAAATTTGTAATATCACGCATGTTGCTTAGACTTTTTTACATAAGACATATAGTCTTCTATCGGAGCACACCACGACAGCTTAGTATATATCTACCTTTGTTGAGTTTGACCAAATGTGCGAATAATAAAAGAATTAGTACAATTGTAAAACATAATTAGACATAGCAATAAAGTAATTAGATGTTTAAGAGTAAGAAAAAGATTAACTACAATAAATAATTATGAGGGTTTTTATTATAGGACACACAGATGTACTTTTATTAGCGCAGGTGCGGTATGCCTAAGGGGTGCCATAAATGATCTGACGGTGCGGCATCACTTTAAATACCGGCAAAATCGACCTGTCGGCCAGTGTGTAATGAGCATCGAAACTACGCGGTTCGTTGTCTCAATAGTGTAAACGCGTTTGTTCTTTTCTTACATTAAAACGTAAAGTTTAAAAGTTTTACTGTGTTTCTTCTTATCGCCAATAGTGTTGAAAAAACTCCTTTCTTTTACCCAAGTCACAAAAATAATTTTGAACTATTTTTAACAACTGGCGACCGTGACAGGACTTGGGTTCAGTGTGATTGGTTTTTTTCGTGTGAATTCATAAGAATAAACATGGATTTATTAGAAAAGAAAAGAACAAGAGCTCGTACCGCGTTTACAAAGGTTTTGAATTAGCTTAATGCGTTATTGGAGAGTGTTGATCCAGCAGGTATGGCAGATTTATGTGTGACGTACAGTATGCTGGAAAATAAGCATCAAGCTTTGAAGGAGATAGCAAATCAAATCTTATCAAACCTTGACGAAAGAGGAGCCACAGAAACGGAGATTGAAGCTGAAATAGATAAAACCGATGAGTATGAATGTAAATTTCTGTTAGCAAAACACAAGTTTGAAACTCATATGAATTCAAGGAACCGGTCACAGCTCAATCAATCAAATAGCCTTGACAACAGTATAAGTGTGGCTCAAGCGGATTCAAGAAAGACATATAATTTGCCCAAGATTGAATTAGTGAAATTCAGCGGTAACGTGCGTGATTGGTTACAATTTTGGAGTCTTTTTAGGAAGATACATGAAGACTCAAATATGGACAATGAGGATAAGTTTCAATACTTAATTCAAGCAATGGTACCAGATTCTCGGGCGGCAGAGCTAGTGAAAAGTTATCCGCCGACTGGTGAAAATTATAATAAAGTGATAAACAGTTTGAAAAAACGGTTCGGACGAGATGATCTGCAAATTGAAGTGTACGTGCGCGAACTATTGTAACTCGTGCTACAAAATGCAATGTCCGCAAAAAGGATACCATTACTAGGTCTGTATGACAAAATTGAGTCATATTTGCGAGCATTAGATACGCTCGGTGTCACTACAGACAAGTGTGCGGCAATGCTCTTTCCTCTGGCAGAATCTGCGCTACCAGAAGAATTGTTACGTGTCTGGCAGCGATCAAACAGTGCAAGTGAAGTGAGCGCAGCAGAAAATTCGTCCGATATATCTAAGTCGCGATTGACAAAATTAATTAAATTTCTGGAGTCCGAAGTTCAGAATGAATTGCGTATTTCTCTTGCAGTACAAGGTTTTGGTTTAAGAGAAGACAATGAACCCGGACGTACACAAAAAACGAAAGGACAGACCGCGAAAAATGATGTTCCTAGTGCAAGAAACCTACTAGCGACCGAAGACAGAAAAAATGTGTCCATTTTTTGCGAAAAGGGTGATCACGAAAGTGCACAGTGCTTTAAAGCGAAAAACATGACGATCTCGGAAAGACAGGACATTGTAAGGAAAAAACGAGTTTGTTTGATTTGGCTAAAGTTCGGACATAGTTATAAAACATGCCGAGTGAATCACAAGTGCTTAAAATGTAGTCGTCGCCATGTAGACATTATGTGCTTCGCGGAAGAAAAACGTGAGGGCCCAAAAAATGAAAAATCGAAAAATTCAGTGAATGCGGTGAATGTGCAAGAGTGTAGTTTAGCTTCATCGCACGAGATACCGTCAACATTTATGCCGACACTCAAAGTTACAATTCGTAATGACTCTTCAGAAATGATTGTGCACGCAGTGATCGATACGGGCTCACGAAACTCGTATGTATTAAAAGAAATAGCCGATGAATTGAACTATGAATCGTTAACTAAACAAGACATGGTGCATTTACTCTTCGGAGGTGAGAAATTGAGCTCGACTATGCACAATAAATATTTAATACGTGTTGGCAATATAGACGGCAGTTATTGGTGCAATTTTCAAGCATTGGACGAAAAAATTATTCGTGTAGATGTTCCATCAGTGACGAAAGGTAGCTGGCTGCAAGAACTAGAGGCTATAAATGTTCGGTTGACAGATGTGTGCAGCCAAGAAAAAAGTTTAGCAATTTTGATTGGAGCAGATGTAGCAGGGAAATTGCTCACAGGCCGTGTACATGTTCTTAGGAGCGGTCTGACAGCAATCGAGACTCATTTGGGTTGGACCTTAATGGGTAAGGTCCCCGAAATAAAAGGAAGAGAGAATTTTGCAGTGTCGACTGTTTCAATGTATACGAAAAACGCGGATATTAAGGACTTATGGTCCTTGTACGTTTTGGGCATCAAGGTTCCGATAGATCATAAAACGGAGAAGCAGCATGACGTCGAAGTGGAAGCAGCGTTTAAAGAAAGTGTCATAAAAAATTCAGATGGTCGATACGAAGTGAAGCTGCCGTGGCTCGAGTGTTACCCCGATCTTAGAGACAATAAAGGTATGGTCGTTCAAAGATTGGAGACTATGGTGAAAAAATTGCACGCAGCAGGTAAATATGAAGAATATGACGGCATATTTCATGTGTGGCTGCGTAAAGATATTATCGGAGTCCCTTCAAACAAAGAAGATCATTGGGGCAATTATATGCCACATCGGTCAGTCTTTAAGGGAAATTCAACGACTACCACAAGACCCATCTACGACGCGTCGAAAAACGACCGAATCTCATCGAGCAAGTTGTCGACATTTTAATGCTCTTCAGGGAAAATAGTATAGGTATAACTGCGGACATAAAGAAAACGTTTTTACAAATAAACGTAAGCCCAGCAAAACGTGATTTTTTAAGATTTTTATGCTACGACGCTGAGGGTGAGTTAATAGTTTATCGACACTGTCACTTTACAGTGTCGATAAATTTTCGGTGTATGTAGTAGTCCGTTAATTTTAGGTGCAACGATTCATTTACATTTGGATAATTATTTGGAAACAATTAAGAATATTGATAGCACGAACGGCATCGTTACCGATCGATAGATTAAGAGATACCGCGGTATTTGAAGTAGTCGGAGTAGATTTTGCGGGGCCGATTTATTTAAAAAAGGGACAAAAAGCCTGGATTTGCATATTCACTTGTGGCGTTTACAGAGCAGTGCATTTAGAGCTGGTTAATTCATTGAGCGTTGCTTCGTTTTTAATGGCCTTACGGCGACATATAGGTAGACGAGGTAGGCCAAGTGCTATTTTCAGTGACAACGGCACAAATTTTGTGGGATTACATAACCATCTACTGACTGTGGATCACCAAAAAATTGCAAAGACGCTCGCAGTACAACAGATAGAGTGGAGATTTAACCCTCCAGCAGCTTCTTGGTGGGGAGGGTTAAGGGAACGTCTCATTGGAGTGCTTAAAAGATTACTGAGGCATACACTAAAAATATCTTGCTTGAGTTATGAGGAAATGCTTACAACATTAATAGACTGCGAAGCAGTGATAAATTCGCGACCGATCACGTATATTTCGGATAGTCATGAGGAGATAATAGCTTTGACTCCATCAATGTTTTTGCAAGAAGTGAGAGAGATCGGCGTGATAGATTTAGATAGATTAGAAGATATAAAATTAGATAAACGTTTCACATATAGGTAAAAAATAAAACAAGATTTACGTCAACGTTTTAGGAATGAGTATTTAGGTGCGCTGACATCAGAAACAAAAAAAATAAAGTGTATCAAAAATTAAAAGTTGGCGATATTGTTCTAGTAGGTAATGATATTGCAAAGCGTATTGATTGGCCCTTAGCTAAAATTAAGGAACTATTCACCGGTAGAGACGGCCAGATACGCGTGGCACGCCTAATTACAGCGTCAGGCGAACTTACGCGACCAATTCAACGGCTTTATCAGCTTGAGTTGCATTCTGTCTGATTTCAAGAGCAAGAAAACTGTAACAGAGAAATTAAGAGTAGAAACATCAGAAAATGATCACAAAAATAAGACTATGAAAGAGATTAAAACAAAAAGCGGACGTGTTATAAAACAACCCGTACGTTTAGTGTATGAATGATATTTGATTTTTATTATTTTTAACCTTTTGCTTAATTCGGATGTTGTTGATGTTTTTTCAAGATTAATTTCTTTGAGTTTACGTAGATATAACATAGATTAATGTTTTTTTTGATGTATAATTGTGACATTCAAGTTTTTTACGTATGGAAATAGAAGTAAGTCATCTGCGTGCACTTTAAAAATAGTACACACCTTTTTTCCCGTTGGGAGGATGTTGAGTTTGACCAAATGTGCGAATAATAAAAGAATTAGTACAATTGTAAAACATGATTAGACATAGCAATAAAGTAATTAGAAGTTTAAGAGTAAGAAAAAGATTAACTACAATAAATAATTATGAGGGTTTTTATTATAGGACACACAGATGTACTTTTATTAGCGCAGGTGCGGTATGCCTAAGGGATGCCATAAATGATCTGACGGTGCGGCATCACTTTAAATACCGACAAAATCGGCCTGTCGGCCAGTGTGTAATGAGCATCGAAACTACGCGGTTCGTTGTCTCAATAGTGTAAACGCGTTTGTTCTTTTCTTACATTAAAACGTAATGTTTAAAAGTTTTACTGTGTTTCTTCTTATCGCCAATAGTGTTGAAAAAACCCCTTTCTTTTACCCAAGTCACAAAAATAATTTTGAACTATTTTTAACAACCTTTATTATAGTGAAGCATCACTTTAAAACAGTAACAGCTATTTATTTGTAGGTGGTAGAGCCACGCTGAAGCTATTTATTACTGGTTTCAGCATGAATGGGTCAAACCCGGGGTAGTACTACCCGACCCACAGAAAAACCGACGTCAAGAACCAGTGCTTGCATTGTTGCGTTTCGTTTAGTTAGTGAGATCGCCGGAGACCCACCTACTCTTCCCTCTCCCTTCTCCTCCCCCTTTCCCACCAAACACAGGCTGGCAACGCACTACCGACTCCTTTGGTGTTGCTAGTGTCTATGGACGGTGGTGATCACTTAATATCAGGGGACCTACCTGTTTGCTTACTTCTTATGACATAAAAAAAATTTGCTAATTATTTTCTTGATCTATTTATTATTGTCTCCTTTCCTTGCATTCACTCCCTCCTTCTGGCATAATAGTAGCAATAAGGCTCAGTTATTTTTGTACATTAGGTCTTTACTTATGAAATTGCCGTTTTGTATGAAAAAAATTAAATGAAAAACGCTTGCGTCTATCAAACAGAATCCATTTTTCATCGTAGGTAACAATGTGGTTCAAAATTCCTTCATTTGTGTGTCTGTTGAGCAGTGCAAAGCACGTCTCGACGCGTACCTTGCGCTGGCGACTATTGAGTTCGTGGGGCACCCATTTGTCAAGCTTTTTTACCTTGCCAATTTGACGCAAATGGACCAATATTGTTTTGACGCTAACGTCGAAAGCTGCTGCTGATTCAGCCGTAGATTGTGTGTCATCAGCTTCCATAATAGCCTTTGAATCGTCATTGTCGACCAAAGGCTTCGGACAACCGCGAGGTTCATTTTTCAGGTCGAATTTCCCAGAACGGAAGCGAACAAACCATAACGTGGTGCGTTACGTTTGTAGTGTTAGCTCCGTAAACGTCGTTGATGTTGCGTGCCGCTTGTGCCGCGTTGCTGCCACGTCGGTACTCATATTCCATAATTACTCGAATTTTTAACGTATCCATGACTACAAAAAAGATTGAAATGCGATGAAAATGTAACACTAATCAATAAACAAATGACTACTTTTGGAAAAACGAATTCCATGTTTTTAAAATAGAATTAATTTAAAATTGTAATTCGTAGCCAAACAAAAATTAATTTGATTTGAAATGGCCAGTATTGCAGAACGGCAATTTCATAGGTAAAGACCTATTATTTAATAGCATGTTCTTTGTTCCAGCACGAACGTCCATCAGTTCAGCTAACGTCCAGCTTATTTACCACTCCGTACTCTCTGAGCTTCTTCACGACAAACGGAGAAAGTAAATATTTTTTTCTAATTAAGTTTCTCCACTTGAAAGCCAATCCCTCTAGAATTAACGAGTTTACCATTTTGAATCTTGTGATGAATTGTTAAAACCTTAGAAGACCAACATGACATGTTATCCGTCGAGAACATTTCTGTGCTAACTAAAACTTGTCATCAAATAGAGACAATTTTAACAACTCTTGAACCTTTAAATCAATAGGTGTGTAAATTTGGCATGTGCATCGATTTTATTATTAAACTAGTCTCTATCCGCGACTTCGTTCGCGTGGCATTACTACTTTGGGATAACGCTAACACGCAACGGAAGCTCTCAAGAGGAATAAAAGGATTTTGAAACATTCTTCATTGGCGCTCCGCCCCTGGTGTTAGCGGATGATAGCCTATAAACTTCCTCTATAGATGACCTATATAACACTGAATGAATTTTTCAAAGTAGACCAGTAGTTCCTGAAATTACTCCCTACAACGTGACAAACTAACAAACTTTAAATAGATTATTAATATAGATTATTTAATGTGATAAGCACTAAAAATGCGGGTGAAGCCACGAGTAGTTTCCTGATAACCTTATATCATCAACTTCTAAGATAGCCGTTGCAAGGCAGCCACTTCCCAAAGGAAGATATGGGCAGTTACCACGCCAGCCCATGAGGTTTTGGCGGTTTCATACTCCTAGAAATTGACAGTTTTGTTCCCACATTTATTAGTATTACAAGAATATTTCTAAAGTTCGTGTTTCCTCATGATGTTTCCGTCATCGTTAGCCTATATGTTGGAATTTGTAGACATCAGATTTATATTTCATCGGTCGAAATTATATCTCCAATTTAGGCCATTTATCTTTTCTAATAATACATTCTATGGCTATAGAAGTTAAGATAGATACCAAAAAATTCATTGTCAGTGTTTGTAATTAAATTTTTATATATCCTTCTTAGATTTACTTTCTCGGAAACGTCTTACTTCTGGCGTTGGTGGAAAGAACAAAGGCCTGCAACACGAGCGACATTCAGAACCTTAGTTCAGGAAGGACGTATTGAATTTGCTGGAGGCTCATGGGTCCTTAACGATGAGGCAACTCCTGATTATTTACAAATCATTGATCAATATACTTGGGGCTTAAGGTATGTTACAATGTTGAAATAAGAAAGTAATATAATGAAAATAGTATATTTGTTTGAGTATGTCTTTGAAGTCTTTCAGAATTCTGTTTCAGTCTAAATATACACAATAAAAGACAAGGTCCAAATACATAACCCCTTTGACCTCTCACATGTGACTCCTTATAGGCAAGTATTACTAGAGTAGTAGGATCCAATAAAAGTTATGTTTCAGGAAGCTAAATGATACTTTAGGGCCTTGTGGTAAGCCAAAAGCAGCCTGGCAGATAGACTCTTACGGGCATTCGAGAGAGCAAGCGTCGCTTCTCGCTCAAATGGGTTACGATGGCTTATTCATAGGTCAGTATCTTTGTTTTTAGATTATTTTAACAAATATGTATAGTACTTCGCTTGGTGTGGGCTTCTTCTAAGCCTGTCTTATATATTAATTTTGTTTATGTACCCTACATCAAGCATTGTCTACGCACGAACCTTAATACATTGGGCATTCTGCTACAGTCCGTGTTTCATTACATATATTACATTGGCGCAGTTGGTTAATGGAAATTCAAAATGCCATTTGGAACAATTGAAAGTTTTTTAATAGGCGTACATAACTGGAATGCGTATTATAGCGTGTGAAACAATTTGTCGCGTTAAACAACATCACAAAGGAGTTGCATGTGGCGACTTTAGTGACGCATATGGGGGTTGCGTGCAATGAGTTGTTGTGTGATTTTTGTTCTCCTGTTCTTCCTGAAGATAAATCGTTTGAAGAGTTAGAAAGAATAATGAAAGAACATCTTGAACCGCGACGGTCGGAGATAGCAGAACGACACGTATTTCGGCAAAGAAAACAAGGTCACGAGGAGTCAGTTAGCGAATACCCACAAATTTTAAAACATGTCGCAAAAACCTGCAATTTTGGTGACAGCTTAGAGGTAAATGAGATCCAGACTATTTGTCGAACAAAATTTAGATTACAAACGGACGGTGGAGTTGGCTCTGGAATTAGAGGCGGCGGAACGACACGCCGCGACGGCGTCGACAAGTAGTAACGGCGAGTGCGCTGAGGGCAGCGCGAGCCTCGCGTTTTTCAGTGACGGATTACATCGGGTGAGCATAGCGGCTTCGACGGGTGCGAGCGCGCCCGCACCGAGCGGCAGCGCGCAGCATGCTGGCAGTGGCAGACGCAGTGACGGTCGTTCGATTTCTTGTTCGCGTTGTGGCAAGATCTGGCGGTCGTTCGATTTCTTGTTCGCGTTGTGGCAAGATTAATCATGTGGCCGCGTGATGCAGATTCAAAATGTATTCATGTGATAGATGTGGCGAGAAAGGACACTTGAAAGTAATGTGCCGTAAGTACGACAGTGATTCGGGGTCAAACCCGTCAAGAAGAGTGAAAAGTCAATTTTTTTTAAGGGAAACATATTCTGATAGTGATTTGAATCTATACAATTTTTTGTGCAACGATAATGACGGGCCTTATTTACTGGATCTTATTGTTGAAAATTGTATAATTAAATTCGAAATTGATACTGGCAGCAAAAGTTCAATTATTTCGAAGACATGTTGCGATAAATATTTTTCAAACGTTTGTATTAGTAAGGAGTCACCAAGACTGAAAACATATACTGGCGATGTGATCATTTTGGGGTGTAAGGAGTGTCGAATAACATCATAAGACTTGAGACACCCAAGCCAATCTCACCTGCACGTGGTGCACCCTGCTGAATAACGAACGAGGCAATGGCGCAAGCGGGGTGTTAGGGTTTTACATCCCGACTGGGTCACAACCACCATGTATATGGCGAAAAAGCCCGTAATAGTGATTCGCTTCTACGGGTAGCGATTCGGGATCAGCCTGTGCATATCCAGCTTTTTACAGGCCGACATGATAGTTGTGACCGGCGATGGACAGTGTGTTAATCGGTGGTTGCTATTATTTTTGGATTGTACTATGCTTACCATCAGGCATAGTGCAGTCACTTTGCCGTGCTACAATAAAAAAAAAAGACCTCTTGGCTATATTATGGTGAATGATGTTTACGGACATATTCATTTAAAATTAAAATTATTTATTATCGACAAAGGCGGCCCACCACTTTTAGGTCGTACATGGATACGTTGTTTGAACTTAAATATTTCAGATTGTTATAACATTAAGCCAAATTGTAATAAAAACTTTATAGATGTCTTACATAAAGAATTTTCAGAAGTATTTGCTGATGGGTTAGGAACGTATAAATCTCGAATTAAATTGCATTTAACGGATTCCACTCCGGTATACGTTAAGGCGCGGGCGCTTCCTCTAGCGTTGCGCGAACCAGTCCAGCGTGAACTCGAACGCTGGCAGCGCGAAGACGTCATGGAACGCCTATTTTTCATTGTTATTAAAAAAAATGATGATTTACGTATTTGTGGAGAGTTACAATAAATCCACTTTTAAAAGATTTTCACTAACCGGTACCCCGAATTGAAGAAATATTTGCTAATTTAGCGGGGGGAGAACAATACTCAAAAATAGATTTATCTAATGCTTATCAGCAAGTGCTTCTTACGGAAGACTCTCAACCGATGACGGCGATCACCACACATATAGGCATTTTTGTTTACAAACGGGTACCTTTCGGTTTAAAGTATATTCCTGAAAATTTTCAAAAATTAATAGAAGAAACTATCAGTGGCTTGCCGTCTACAGTAGCCTTCCAAGATGATATATGTGTTACGGGAGTGGATAGAGAGACTCATTTAAATAATTTAAGAGCGGTATTATGTAGGTTAAGAGATGCTGGATTACGTGTAAATTGGTCAAAATGTGATTTTTTTCAATTCAAAACAGTGTAACCTATTTGGGTTATTGCATGGATAAGTTTGGTCTTCACACTGATAAGAATAAGATTGAGGCGATAGTGTCCGCCCCCACTCCTAAAGATGTTTCTCAATTAAGAAGTTTTTTAGGCTTAGTTAATTTTTACGTCAATTTTTATGTTAATATTAGAAGCGTGTTGCGTCCATTGTATAATTTGCTTAAAAAATATGTTACTTGGAATTGGGATAATAGGTGTGAAAGAGCATTCATAAAAATTAAAAGTATGTTGAGCAGTAGTCCTGTACTGGCACATTATGACCCAACACTGCCATTAATATTATCAGTGGATAGCTGCGCATACGGGCTCAGTGCAGTGCTTACTCACAGGTTTCCTGGCGGCTCAGAGAGATTCGTTAGCTGCGCTTCCCGCACCTTAAATGACGCAGAGCTAAATTACTCACAATTAGATAAAGAGGTTTTAGCGATTTTATTCGGTGTAACAAAACACCGTCAATATTTATATGGGCGTCATTTCTTTTTACGCAGTGATCACCGCGCTTTAAGTTTCATTTTTGGTAAAAATAAAGGTATCCCGCAGACAGCTGCAAGTCGCTTGCAAAGATATGCAGTACGTTTAAGTGTGTATAACTTTGATATTGAATTTGTTCCATCAACAAAAAATTGTTTTGCCGATTCCTTGTCTCGCTTACCATTGCATGTAACTAAAAAAAATAATAATAGTTCTGAAAACTATATGGGTAGTTATTTCAATTTTATACAAAATTATTTACCAGTCACGTTTAATGAAGTACAAAAATAATCAAAATAGGATATAGAGTTAAATAAGATAATGGGGTATATTAAATTTGGTTGGCCAGGACGTATTGAAAATGAGGGGGATAGGGTTTATTATTTAAAAATAGATAATCTGTTCATTGAAAATAATTGTTTAGTTTGGGGTTACCGTATTTTAATACCACACATGTTACGTGCTACTGTTTTAGATAAAATACATAGCGGACATATTGGTGTTGTCAAAATGAAACAAGTGGCACGAAACTATGTCTGGTGGGAAGGGATAGATGCAGACATAGGGCGTATCTGTCGTGTATGTCAGGCGTGCGCTTTTCAGCGCGATCAAGCTCCACCAACGCCTTTACATTCTTGGAGTTGGCCGAAAGAACCTTGGGTTCGTTTGAACATAGACTTCCTAGGGTCATATCGTAATAAGTATTTTCTTATTTTAATAGACGCTAATTCAAAATAGTTAGAAGTTGAAGAAGTAGGCACTACTTCTGCAACAGTAGTTATTAATAGTTTACGTAACATTTTTACTCGTTTTGGCCTCCCAAGGAGTATAGTAAGTGATAATGGACCACCTTTTTCTTCAACTGGTTATTTAAAATATCTAGGGAGTAATGGTATCAGACGCGTTTTAGTTGCACCTTATACCATCTAGAAATGGAGCTGCTGAAAATGCAGTCAAACTTGTAAAACAAGTATTAAAGAAAACTACAGTAGAAAATATCGATTTTAATAAAGCAATTTGTAATTTTTTATTTACTTATAGAAATATTGAACACTGTACAACACAAAAAGAGCCCGCTGTAGCCATGTTAGGACGTAGGTTACGCGGTAAGCTTGATTTATTACGGCCAGTGACCAGTGAGATAGTTTAAAATAAACAAATAGTATAAGTGAATTTGATAATATCTCTTAGTTAATCAGAATAAGCATTTCATATGTAATTTGCAATTTTTCACTTTTGTAATGATTAAACTAACTTTCGCAATATTCTACTTTTAATCAATATGATAAACTAACTCTTAGGATTTGTTTGCACTTAAATATCGATATACGGTCCTAAAATTAACATACTAATGTCCCACTCTTGACCCATTTCTATCTTCTACATTACAAGTAGTAAAGATTTGGAGAAGACCCATTAATGACGTAGATCATTTATCATATTTCACACCCATTGTTTTCTCCATCATCACGTAGACTTACAAGTACTAAATCGCGCTCGGTTTCGGAGGTAATTAATTTTTTTTTTTTTTGCTTTTCGTCACATATTCATACAGTTCACTAATCATTACTCCATCACTATTCTTTGAAACAAAAATAATCTTTAAGTATACGTTTTTGGGATGTTTTTATTGATTCCAGGTCGTGTAGATCACAAGGAACGTGATGCTATGATAGACGAAGACAGAATGGAGTTTATGTGGAGAGGGAGTGATGTTCTTGGTAAGGTATATTTATTAAAAAGTCTTTAGTATTAGGATTTCCAGTTATATTGGTCCCAGACCAAATTCCATTGGCAAACAAAGTGGTAGACACGCTATACATATTGCTGTATTAGCTTGCTTTTATCTCACGCAAAGGGGGATCCTTCTTACATTCTCCATAGTCTGATAAATACTAAGGTCTTCACATTTATTCTACACGTAACATTCCTCATACTATCCATCCATACCTTCTTCGATCTTCCTCTATTCGTGTATCTACATATTTCAAACTATTCTGTATATATAATAATCATTCCTCATATAACTTTATGGCACCGCTAAGTTCCCATATTTAAACTGAACAAAAATGAAACTATGGTAATCTGTAAAATATATTCCAAAATCATCGCCAATTTGTAATATAGTATGGCAGTCTTGTGTCTAATTTGTACAATTAAATCATAAATTATTAAAAATCACATGTAGATTCGCAATATTGTATACTACTTATTGTCCTAACTCACTTTGCATCATAATTTTTATATTTGCACAATCTTTTTTTTTTATTTTTTTTTAACGTGGAGAAATCCCTTATGGATACCCACCCTCCCGGGGGAGAAGGTGGGTTATGTCCAACTGGCACGGACTAAAACCCCACCGTGTACCGACCGACCATAGTGTTGGGGCAGCAAGGGATCGATCTAAGCTATTCCCCTTAGATAGCCGCCCCAACGGTCCGCCTGGCGGAAGGTGGCCACCGGGCTCCTACCTATAGAGAGGCAGCTGGGTACAAACCAGCTGCCTCCCCTCGTCCGCCGGACCTGTGCAATGAGGGGATGAGCCCCCCGACTACATCCCCTCAGGTCCGGCTACGGTGGCAGGAGGAGTTGGGCGAAGCGCCGCCTCCTCCTGCCGGTTCTCCGTTGGCGAAGACGGCCACTGAGGGGGTCCGCCTTTCTTGAGATATCTCAAACTCACCTGCTTTCTTGATGATAATAAATGCATCAGTTATGTGATTAGAATGAATCGGCTAAAGACACGTTCAATAAATTTGTAATAGTGTCCCAAATATCAAATTACTCTACCAATGCAAGCATCGATAGAGTGAGGTAAGCTTGATATTTCTGAAATTAGGAGATCCGTTAAAAATCAGAATCACTATATAAGCACAGCACATTGAAAATTTCTTAAGTGAGCATAGTGTGCCAATGGAAGCAACGGGGTTAAACGTACCGAAAGTTGTAGCATTAACTTGGGGTAGATTAAGGAATTCATCTGGATACATTCGTTTAGTTTCTTCATTAGGAGCGTGAACCGATGATGGTTTAGTTAGGGATATTCCAGTTGTCTTTGCATAATATATGAAATTATACCATTAAGACTGTAATAGTACAAGCAATAGCTTAAAATCTCAGTAATGTTAACAATAATTTCAGGAAAAATGTCTGACATCATGACCCATACGATGTTTAATTTATACAACGCTCCGGACGGATTCTGCTTCGATTTTCTTTGTAACGATGAACCTATAGTTGATGACCCTGACAATAGGGTTTTCAATGCTGATAAACGAGTAAGTTTCATGCATTATCATTAAAATATACATATACAGCATGACTGGTTGAAGATTTGCAACATTCGCACAGATCTCTCATTACTTGGTTTTCGTTGTAAAACAATTAAAAGTAATAAGGTACTTAATATTTGACCTAATTGTCTCTAGAAACGGAAAACTGATATCTACTCAACATCAGGTGATTTAAGTAAAAACGAATTAATAAATATCAAACCGGTGAATCACTTCGTGCCGCCCACTCCGCTTCGCACCCCGCTTCCCTTTTGTTCAACCGCGTGACATTCCGACAATAAGCAGTTACATAATGATTACCTTGAAAAGCGTTCCTTTAGTTTTATTCATTGAACCTAGGCGTGATTTTGATTTACATCAAAAAGTATCGTTCTCATATTTAAAAAGTTTTAGAACAAACTTTAACTAAGGTTCTCTTTGTTATTTATCAGTATTTGTTTTGATAGTATTATTTTACATGTTAAATGTGACCATGAACTACCACACGAATGAAGGATATCACCGTTTAAATATTCACCTGGTATGTGTGTGCCTGGTATTTTCATTATTTCCATTTGTATTTTCATATCCTCATGCCTCATTTAAATCTTCATAGGTTAGTTGTAAAAATTTAGACAGAGATTTATTTTTCTCGAACTGATTATACTATTGGTCTGACAGTCCTTTACAGCATCAATGGACTTCTAAGGCGTTCGCTTAATGCACTTAGCCGATTTTTGGCAACCAGCTCAATGGTGAACGGCACACATCGGCTTGGGCTACTTCTTATATACAACTTATCCAAGTTATACATTTTATACATACCTTACAATTATGCTTCTATAACGCCCCAACGATTAAAGGTATTTTAATTATTGAGAAAACTAAATTAATTCAGTTCCAATAAGGGAAATAAAAAAGAAAACTCTTCTATTATAGATGTACCTACTGTATGCAGTAGAGTGTCCATTATTTACTAAGTTACGCTTTTATGACTCGGGTATCGTTTAAGTCGTTAGTTTATGGTCTAAAAATATTTTTTTTTTAAATTGAGCTATCACGGTACGCCTGGCAGATGTGCAAAATCGAAACGGTTTGGTATAAGTTATATTCATAAAAGAACAGATCACGATAGAAATCAGCTATGGTATAATGAAAAGTTAAAGCATTAAAAATTTGTTCCATAAAATAATGACTGTTTATTTATTTAGTTACATAAATATTCATTTTTATTAAATACAAAAATTCAACTAGGTGGAGGCGCGGTGTGGTTGGCGGCATTATCAAAGGGTGTTAGGACGTCGGCGATTGTAACGTAACACTAGTAGAATAAGCTTTGGAATTTGGCCTAAATATCGCAAAGGCCTTTAACAGAGTCTGGCATAAGGCTATCATCTCCAAACTAAAGCCCTATGGTATATCTGAGAATCTCTGCATGTGGATATTGAGTTTCTTGTCCGGGAGTAGCATAAGAGTTGTAGTTGTTGGCTACATCTCTGATGCCTTGGCACTTAATGCTGGTGTTCCATAAGGCTCTGTGCTATCTCCTACACTTTATCTGCATATCAATGATCTATTGGATATTCCTAATATTCATTGCTATGCAGACGACAGCACAGGAGATGCCGTATACTCGGGTTGTGCGAATATTTCTCAGATGCTTGCGGAGCAAAATCGGACCAACCTTGTGTCTGAGGTTGAAAGGTCGCTGGACAGGGCCTCTGATTGGGGAGAGGCGAATCTTGTCCAATTTAATCCCTCTAAGACGCAAGTATGTGCATTTTCCACGAGAAAAAGCCCATTCGTCATAGCACCTAAGTTCCAGAGCATTTTCCTAAACATTTGTAGTACTATCGGGATCCTTGGCGTCAACATATCTAGAGTTGTACAATTCCGGAGTTATTTGGAAAGGAAGGCCAAGTTGGTATCTAAAAAACTTGGTATTCTCAACCGGTCCAAGCAGTACTTCACATCAAGACAACGACTTCTCGACGACGTGCTCTACAAAGCGCAGGTACGTCCTCATATGGAGTACTGCTCACACATCTGGGCTGGTGCTCCTGCCTACCAGCTTTCTCCTTTTGATTCCGTGCAAAGGCGAGCTATTCGTGTTGTTGAAGATCCCGATATAACACGTAGACTAGAGACGTTAGAACTTCGTAGAGACATTGGCTGTCTATGTATGCTCTACCGCATGTATAATGGAGAGTGTTCTGAGGAACTGTATAATATGGTGCCCTCTTCACCTTTTCAAATTTGCACCTCCCGCCGCTGGTTGGCTGCTCATCCACACACCTTAAAGGCTAGCAAAATCGTGACTACCGTGAGGTTCTCTGGAACCTTCCTCATGCGTAAGCTGGCGTTGTGGGATGGGTTGTCCGGCACGGATTTTTCTCAGGGCTATGATATGGGGCTCGTCAAGAAGGGACTGAAACGCGCTTTTCTAGGTCAGAAGCACAACAGCGATGCCCTTGGTGTTGCAATTGTTCATAGGCGACGGTAATCACTTACCATCAGGTGGGCCATCAGCCTGTTTGCTGCCTTTTGACAAAAAAAAAAAAAAACAAAAGTGGCCGACATAACAATTTGAATCTTATGTTTATACGGATAGGGTTGCAAATGTTTTTAAGTATTTCGTTAATAGTGCAAAGTTCGTGTTTTACGTCGCCACGTGTTTACTCGCGCCTATAGATATTTTACATCAAAATAACTAGAACGGCCGTATAAACATTGATCTTTATATAGATATTATTTTTAGATAAACGACTTTGTGGCCCAAATCGAGAGACAAGCGAAATATTATGACCACGATAACATAATGGTGACCATGGGTGGTGACTTCACGTACCAAAGTGCTGCCAGTTGGTTTATTAATTTAGATAAACTTATAAAGTAAGTTCGCTACTGTTCAATTCTTTATTAGTAGTATGTAGTTTAAGTGCAGTGTTTTTTTATATTATAGAAACAAACAAGTGGGTCACCCGATATTAAGTGATCACCGTCGTCCATAGACACTTGCAACACCAGTGGAGTCGCAAATGCTTTGCCAACCTTTGTTTGGGGGAAAGGGTAAGTGGGAGAGCAGTATGGAGGGGCGAGTGGAGGGAAGGTGGGCTTCAGGCGCTCTCACTGACCGAACGAAATGCAACAATACAAGCACTGTTACTTCACGTCGGTGTTTTTGTATGTCAGGTGGTACTACCCCGGGTGAGCTGTCCCATTCGTTCTGAAACCACCTACTACTTACCAAAATATTTTATTATTAATATAATAATGTTATAATTAATTTAAGGATTCAAAATAAAACAGTTATTCTATTGTATAAGTTATCACTTCTATCGGCAGCCATTGTTTTTTATTTCAGTCATATCACTACACACCCAGCGAATATGTCAGATATCAATATATTTTATTCTACGCCATCTTGCTATTTGAAGTCTGTATATTTATTCGGGAAGAGAGATAAAGCTCTTTACACGGAACGGGTAAGGTCGATAACATTAAATACACTATAAAAATATATTACACTATATGTAATAGTATTTTTAGCCACTCTACATACTACTAATGACTTACTATAGACTATATCAGGGGTGTTACTAATGACCTGAAATGCTATTGGTCGATGTTATGTTTTAATGTCGGGTAGTTATACTGCGAACGGCTCATATAAGAGGCGGCGTTCGCCGTGTTGACTTACTCTTTCGGTGGCCATCGTAGTGTGCAGGAGCTCTGTCCGAACTCGTGTCGATTATTTAAGAAGTGATTCATTGTTAGAATTGATTCTTAACAGTTTATCTAAATTGGCCAGTTCTGTTTTTAATAAACAATAAATGTTTCGAAATTCCTAACAGTATATTATAAAGAGAGGCACCAAAACTTAGCTTCTTAGAATCACTTAAGTATTGGTCTAAACAGACTAGGTGTTATTTTATTTAATTTTTACTTTAAACTCTTAGGAAAAGTTATAGCTATACAAAAAAATATTAAATTACATATATAGACATATTCGAAGGCCGTTTACAAGTATCCGGAAGTAGCTTTAAAAAAAGTTATACAAATAAAGAAGGAAATTACAAATTAAAAAAAAACTGGAATTTAGAAAGCATTTGAGTTTTTGTATGCCTGTGTTGAACAGATCTACATTCAGATCGCTAACCAATTGATTTGCGCTGTTACCAATTGTAATTAAGTATGAATTTTGCCTGTAGGAAGCCTTAACAATCGGATTGAAAAAGATAAAAACGTATTGAATGCTTGTTTTAAGAAGGTTACGTTTTAAACGCACCGCGCTCGCTAAATGTTCGCCATCTTGCTCTTTTGTCTCGCTTTGGTTGGGTTAGACTTGCGAACAAAGAATAACGCGAATTTGCCTCAGGCGAGCGCGGTGCTTTTAGTACGAAACGTTTTTAAACAAGTATCTGATACGTTGTTTGCGTCTTTTCAGACTATTGGATAAAATTTTATACTACGCCACCAGGTGGCTGTATATTATCAATACCTTTGCTTAATATTTAAAGTCGATATGGTTTAATGTTGATGGCGCCACTAGTTTTTTTTTATTGAGTCATTTTTATTTACTGTGCAGGTTGTGTAATTGTTTTTATAATGTAATTGAAGTGTTTCATTTACACAAAAGGACTTTGTTTGTAAATAACCCAATACAGGTAACATATGTCGGCTTAGATAAATAAAAATGAGAGCGTCTCGTGGTTTGAGTTTTAATTGGCGTTTTACAATGTAGTGTTAATGTAACAACATTAGTAGCCGACTTTTTCGCTTTTTCGTGATTACTTCATTCACCTAGATGCCACGCTTCGGGTGTCGCGGTTTTGATTTGAAGCGTGAACATGTGTATTTAACTTTTTTGTAATAACACCGAATAGGTATATCTTTCAAGTTTATACTTCTTAACTATATATCTAATATATAAAAATCTTGTGTCGTGATGTTCGTCCACGACGATCTCCAAAACTATTCAACCGATCTTCATAAAAGTCACATTTATGTATAATTTGGTCCAACTTGAGAAATAGGATAATTTATAGTCCGGTTTAACGACCTCAAATCTTTCTATTTACGAAATGAATGATTGTCAATGTTGATTATTGTTATTGATTGTTAGTTTCATCCGTTCGGAACAGATGGCGCTTTAACTTAGTTTGTTGATAGAAAAATGTAGGACCGACTGTTTTAGACATCTCATAGATGGCACCACATTTTAATATTGAAAATAATTTATCATAATTTTAAATCATCATGTAATAACTGAGCCACAACAATGCGTGGCACCGGCAATTAGTCTAGGTATATTCAGTTATTTGCAAGAAACCTACAGCTATAGATTCTTGAAAATAAAGTATAAGAAAAATGTTACTTTTGCTAACAATTATCTCAACTACTCATAAATAAACAATTATCTCAATATATACTTACTAGCCTCTGCCCGCGAGTTCGTCCGAGTGGGGAAGTTTATTTTCGGGTAACGCTAACACCCAGCGAAAACTCTTAACAGGAAAAAGAACCCGATGTTGAAATATTATTCATTAGTGCTCCGCTCCTGTTGGTTATAGGTTAGACCTAAGTCTGACCTATAACCTTTCTCGATAAATGAACTATATAACGCTGAAAGAATTTTTCAAATCTGACCAGTAGTTCCTGAGATTACCACCTACAACATCACAACGTCACAAGCTCACAACGTTACAAACTCACAAATTGTACACTATACTACTATATTATTTGGAACGTATAAAAACCACACATTTAGTTATATATATATACATAACTATAACCACGTATTGGTGAATTTTTGTGGCCGGTTTTCAGTGCTACTTTTATTCGAGACTGTGCGTCTAATCCAGACTTTCACATATAAACAATATTTAAGAAAACCTAATAAAGGAACTTTTTGTTTTCGAAATGACAACGCTTTGCAACGAACTGGAAAGGTTTTTACAGCTTCACCGAACTACCGAGGCGAGCGCTAAAGGCACTCCGCCGATTTGGGATGCTTGGGCAACTAACTCAAGGGTGGACGGCACACCTCGGCTTGGGTTATCGCCTGTTTTGTTCAAAAATCGTGACCTATCTGAGATAACCTAAGCTATCTAGATATACGTATATGAGTTATTGACACATGCATGTGTACCAAGCATGCCTGCCTTAACGTCTATATTTTTTTTTATATCAAAGGAGGCAAACGAACTGGGGGGTCACGTGATGTTAAGTGATCGCCACCATCCATAGACACTAGCGACATCAGGGAAGTTGCAAGTGCGTTGCCAGCCTGTATATGGGAGAGGCGGAGGGGAAGGAAACGGAAAGAAGGAAACAGGAAGTGAGGTGGGCCTCCGTCGCTCTCACTGACCGAACGAAACACAACATTGCAAGCACTGTTATTTCACGTCGGCTTTCTGTGAGAAGGGTGGTACCGCCCCGGACGAGCCGACCCATTTATGCTGAAATCAGTAATAGCTTCAGCGTGGCTCTGTCACCTATCAAATATATTTTGTGTCGGAAATACAGCAACTATTAAGTTCGTTTCCAGGGTGATCATTTTCCATATGGCAGTGATTCAGCAACGTACTGGACTGGATTCTATTCATCGCGACCTACACTCAAATATTATATAAATAGAGCACATATCTTCCTTCAGGTAATTGTCTTTCTCAATTCTTATAAATGGAGGCGAAGTTATATTTTTATATTGTTATATATTCAGGATATCGGAAACAACTTCATCGATTTCTGTGAAACTCGGTATGTAGGTGGTTTCGATCTAGTTAGATTTCATTCATAAAAAACTTTTTTTTTAAATAAGTTTACAGGCAATGAAAAATATAGCTAGAATATAATGGTAAATTTCACCACCGCTGTCAAAACAAAAATAGCTCAGATGGAAATCGGCTGCTTCCAAAATCTGTCTAACCCTAATTCGAATCCGAGGGGCAGCAAAAGATATATCTTTTTTGTTAAAATAATGCTTATTTTATGAGGCAAGCGCATCCGTTTATTTTAATTTAAAAATGTTTTTTAAAGAATCGAGCTAGACTCGGTCGTCTAGGTACTTGTGCATTATACCAGTTATTTAATACATACCATTAATGACCCAAAATAACTTTCATTGATTTTATTCAGTCTGAAAAATGGGTTTATAGTACATTTATATTATTTTCAGGTTGTCAAGCAGCTGACAGTATTAGCTGGTGTGGGAGATTCTTACGAATTACATCTCCTAAGGCATGCTATCAGCTTATCACTCCATCATGATGCCATTACTGGTAATTATTCCTTACTATTTCTTGTATTCAATTCAATAAATCATAATTATTATTTACAAGGCTTGATAAATAAAACTCTCAATATCTATCAATTTATCAAAATCAAATGTGAGTTACTGAGTTATGTGTTACTGAAATATACACGTGTACCAAGCATATGTATATATACCTCAATAACTCGTATATATATATCGTATCGGGCAATTTTACTGAACTAATAAGGAAATGACTAATTCGATAACGGAAAAAAATAAACCCTTCCACTTTCATGTGTAAGCGTGTGTACGCGCACGTGTGTGGGAGTGATCAGTTCTCAATCAGGGTGGCTGAGTGCCTTATGCAAAGTGCTTTAGTAGTCCGCTGAAGCTGTTAAGACCTTGCTAGGTAAACAGCGTTGTCAGTTCGAGAAAAAAAAATATCCATCAGGGGGATTGTTTTTAATTAAGTAGCATGTTATTATTTCGCGTTGTCCTGTGAAAATTTAATTCTCGATATTTTAAGTCGTAATAATCATAACACATTTATCGCGCGCGAAATAAAATTAGTATTTCACATTTATCGAGCTAAATAGTTTCTTTTTTTTATATATGGAAATGGGGGAGAAAGGGAAGGGGAAAGGAGTCGGCCACCGGCGCTTTCGCTGGTCAAACGAAATGCAACAATGCAAGCACTGTTATTTCACGTTGGTATTTCTGTGTATTGGGAGATAGTACCGGGAGCGAGCCCACACATTCATGATGAAACTAGTTATAACTATAGTGTGGCTCTACCACCTACATATATAGCAACAATTAGCAACTTTTAATAGAAGTGTGCAATATAAAGATTTCTTTTTCAGGTACAAGTCAACAGCATGTGATAAACGATTTCGTGAGGACCATTTATGATGCAGTCGAAGCTTGCTCCAAGAAACTCAGCCAATTACTGGGGTAATTTTTGTTTATAAAATGATTATTGATGAGTGACTGAATAATAAATGCTGGGTTGCTATTTAGACGGCTCTGCATTACTAGATTTAGATATTGAATTGTTATAATGGCCATGACAGCGAAGGGGATCTTATATGAGAATCTGTAGCTTAAAATATAACTTGTGCTGTATATATACTAAGTGATTTCCGAAGAAAAAAGAACTGTGCGTTTATAAGTGTGTACATGTGGAGGAAGTGTAACTTCTTTGGTTTACACGTATTAAATTACAGTAATTCATCCTATAACACGGTACTCTTATAAAGCATTTTCACTTGACGTGATTTTAATCCTTCGTATAAAACGGACATACCTCCAGATAACGCAGGGATTTCCCACATTATATATCTGTACTGTGAAATTTATAATAATGATTTATAATTAAAGGGTTTGTTGAGTTCATAATTAGTTTTGTACGTGTGTCAATTGTGTCGTTATAAAATTAGATTCAATTATTTTATTAAAAGGTGTAAAAATTTTGACGATACCATAGTATGGTTGTAGGGTTTCAAGTCCCACTGGCTATCTTAAACTCTCAAGTTGGAATTCTATCGCCAAGCATCTGTTAGTGTGTTTCGGCAGATGCTCTTGATAGCCATCCCCCTTCTAGATTTAGTGTTTTTACCATCTTAGTCCACCTCTTCATTTAACATCAGATGTGATTGTGGTGAAACGGTAACAACACCTATAATATATGAATGTATAAAAATTTCGAATAATTTCTGTTCGCAGCTATTTAACTCCAACTTGGGGCGCAAGTAGACGCTCTAAAGCCGGTCAACAATTCGTCGTGTGTCATCAACTTAACATCAGTCAGTGTCAAGTATGTTAACTTTCATGTTAAATGGTTTTCGAAATGGAAATTTCAAATCAAATCAAAAATACTTTATTCAGTTTAGGTACTAATTACTTATGAACGTTAAAACTACCACTGGTTCAGACAAACAACGCAATCATCGGGAAGAACGGGCAAGACTCGATCGGGTACATCTTTTTAACATATACGTATATTTCCAATACATCATACAATTGTTTTTAGTAGATGCACAGAGAGGAGTAATTACAGACATTACTATCTTTCAGATACTGATCCTCTCTATAATAGCCTTTTGATACCTTTTCAATAAACTTACAGTCTGGTAAATTGGTAACATACTTCGAGACTTTATTGTAATACCTAACACTATTATAGTTCACAAACTACGAGATATCTTGTTCATAATTAACGTATTAAAAATATAGTTCGCAGAAACCCAAGAAGGAATGCTGATGATAGTATACAATCCTTTAAGTATGAAGACTTACCATCACGTACGGCTGCCAGCTCTCGCCCTACATTATTCGATTAGAGATTACAATGGTGAGAAATATTTTACTCTTTAAGTGTCTGTAAATATATCAGACTCACACGTAATGTTAAGTTGCTATTTGGTTATAGTTACTAAGTTACAGAGTTCTTGTAGTAAACGTACATTTGAGTCAGGTAGTATATATTTTGAAATAAAAGTTAGTAAACAATATTGGAACAAATAAAATTGCCAATAAACAGGGCTTTTAATTAAATGAAATTTCGATTGATGTCAAGTTAACAATTGGTATTCTCTTTATTTTTTATAGAATTTGATTTTGCCCTTAACCTCGTCTAATGTTATTTGGCGATGTGCATTTCGGAGGAACTTTTACCTTTACTTATTGACTTGTGGGTGATGGACTCTGTCACGTTCATCCTAAGCAGATCTGTAAACACGAAACGGCACCGTCATACTTTGTATGCGATATTCTGCCCATTCATATAGACCATCTGATATTCATACCTTGAAGTACAGCCGCTAAGCATTCATAGAGAATGCGGAAATGCTCTACAAAACCTGAACAAAAGTCGATAGTTCTCTAAGATTTTACTACATAAGAGTCTGCATCTCACGTAACTCACGTAACGTAACTCGGCACACAAGGATAACTATGAGAATTAATAGTGCCTTAAAACTAGACAAATTGATTTCTATATGCAGGTTAGGTGGTAAAGTTACTCTGAACCTACTACTCGTATCAGCATGAATGGGTCGGTTCGTCCGGGGTAGTACCATCTTTTCAACCGAAGTGAAGTAAGTAAGTATGTAAGCGCATTGTTGCATTTCAATCGATCAGTAAGAGAGCCTAAAACCCACATCTCCTCTACCCATCCTTCTCCTCCCTCACCTCCGCCCTCCTCCTCCGCCATCCTCGTCCCCAAACACAGGCTGGCAACGCACCTATGACTCCCCTGGGGGCCTAGCGTCTATGAACGGCGGTGATCTCTTAAGATTAGGTGACCCGTCTGTTCGTTTACCTGCTATGATATATAATAAAAATACCAGAACACATATATAGACCTTTGACGATCAATTTTCAACTTTCTAGTAACAGTTATGTTACCTAGGCAGATAATAGAATATATGTTATTCCCTATTTTATGGAGGTAAATCTATAACGAACACCTAAGTATTTCCGATATATCAATCCCTTCTAGATGAAGAGGTGGAATACCAGTTGTTGCCAAATCCAACTGCAGTCATCAATCTACCAGAACGAAATTCCGCTTCTATCCAGGAGTTATATTTCGAAGCCGAAAACATCCCTCCTCTCGGATTCACGGCCTATTATATTTTGCCGGTCAGAGATCAACTGGTAATTGTTTTTTTTTTTAATACCTGTGATTTAATTTCAAGTACTGTTAAATTAATTGTAACCCATAGTTTGTACTGTATTAACTAACCATCGCGTTCGCGTCTGTCTCCTCAAATCTCATAGTCCAGTGCTAAGCAAACTCGTCATCCACAATAGCCAAATATAAAAAATACAAAACAGAAATGTATTCAAAGAGGCTTTTTATCATAAATTTTGCTTTGGTAGATATGTTATTACTGAAATAATTAGGATTAAAAGTATACTCTTGAGTTTGCCATTACGTAATGTATTTCTTGCGACCGAGTACATGTGCTATTGTTGCTTATTTAAAAAGTACCACTTTTCTATAGGCTTGTGTTTGGTAATTTTTTTTTTTCGATATAATCGATTAACATGGGTAATAGAAGCATACACACTTACTTGGCATAGATAGTGAGTCCAATCGCTGGTTTCAGCGCTGCTGCGGTGGAGAAATCCTTATTTCACCGGATAATCACGGAATTGTTTCCGTATCTAATGAGTAGGCGGGTTACAAAAATGTATTATCACTCGTGGTGTGTCCTGCGCTTAATTGTTGATATAGAGCATTCACGTATTCTGACGGCGCGTACGCTAATCACTCCTGTGCTTACGCTAAATGGCTGCTCGTATAATAATTACTCCGACGCGTACGTTGAATGGCGATGCGGGCGATCACATGCGCTCTAGCGGTATGTTAAGGAAGGAAAAGGCGTGGGGGAAATAAGAGTTGCCCTCGCGGATCACAACAAAACCAACTGCCTATAAAATAAATACTAAGCTGTAACGAAATAATGAAAGAGCTGCAAGCGGCCGATCACTGTCTTAGTTAATCTCCGAAATGACTTGCGTGTGATTAATTTCTAAATCAGTGTTATCAATAGCATACATAGATAGTTATTCTGATTTCTGCAGACGTAGTCGACCTTACACTGTACTTTAGACGTTTTGTGCTTAGGTACTAATAATATTCACTACTATCTTGGTAACAATTGCTTGTACAAAATTTACGTTAGGCACCTTGTGCTCAGTGGTAATAACCTTTAATACTATATAGGTAACAATTAATTGTACAGAATTGACTTTAGATATCATGGGCTCTGCGGTAACAACATTTACTACAATCTTGGTAACAATTGCTTGTATACAATTAACTTATGGCCTTTATTTTTATCTCTGTATCTACGTTATAATTATCTTAGACTTTTGTAAGTGCCCAGATTAGTTTCGAGAGAGTAATATGAAAATTTGGAGTACGTAATAAAGACTGACTTGTAATTCTATAGATGTTTCTTGTAGAGTAGCAAATTGATTTTTCAGTTGATTGATCTCCGTTACTAAATAAATTTCACATTATGTGGTCTATCATTTAACCAGAATGTAATCTAGTATTAAGCGACTTTGCGGTCTAAGATGTCAGACACGTTAAACCTACAAGCGATAATTACTGAAACACACCTATAAATACTTGGAGACTTAGAAAAAACCCTATTCCGATGCAATGTATATAAGCATATTTATAAATAGTTTGTTACCATAGCAAAAGTAAAGCTTAGTTTGGTGTTCTATACCCATGCGTGATCGCTTTATACAGAAAGAACTACAACCTAGTAGTTCACTGAACATGGTTAAAATAGAAAAGTATTTGCAGGAAGAAAATGAATACGCAAAGAAAGTAAATAACGGATTGGATGAAGTACATCAAGAGGTTGCCGAATATATTTCGAATGAGGTAAATGCAACTTTAAATGTTATTTGTCACTTTCATCGAAGGGATAGGGCAAATTTTAAATGGAGTGAATTAAAGGTACTCGTTCTAACGGCTTTAAATCATATAGTATTCAGTAAAGATGGTTAAACAAAAGAAAAGATAATTATTTTATTTTTGGTAACTAATCTTGTAATAGATTATTACTACTATTGTCGAGTACATAATTATACTGCAAGCTTGTTGTAATCATGTCAACAAACTAACAAGTTGCAGGCCGTCTTGCTTTGAGAGTTTTTGTGGAAAGTCAGAATCCATGCTCCATTATATCCCATCCACTTCAATTGTGCATAATAACCAAATTTTAATAACGTAAAACACTATCAATACTATAAAATATAGAGCCAAATAATACAAGATTATGAATAAAATATAAAATTCGTTACATAATATTCCACGATCCCGCCCAAAACTCAAAAGGAGATTAGATATTACACACCTCGGCTTGGCTGTTGCCTGTTGCATGCAAAATCGCGACCTATCTTAGCTAACCTAGCTAACTATTCATATATGTATGAGTTGTTGAAACGTATATGTGTACCAAGCATACACGCCTCAACAACTCCTCCATATATTTATTATCGGAAAATTAAAAGTTTTTCAGTTCGATGAGGGAAAAAAGTAAACCCTTCCACTTTCATGTGTAAGCGTGTAGGCGTGCACGTGTGTGGAGGTGATCGTGTAGTGTTGTAGCAGTGATGTATATTTGTGTGTCACCGTATCGCGCAAGCAACGCACTCAAGAGCTCCCTACCGAGGGATCGAACCTAGGCTTGAGCCACTGCCGTGGGAGGCCTAATCGGGTGTGCGGGAGCGAAATTAACCCCCAGACCACGGCGGCGTGATCTGTGGTTACGCGGGCGTGGGCGTGAGCACGCTCTGTTTCGAGGGACAGGCTGGTACTGATCGTTCGCTGACGTGATTAAATCAGGAGGGTCGGTAAAAATGCATCGCGGACGTCTTTTATAACGCGCAGCGTTAGGTACGGGTTCATAGTTTGCGGCAGATACCACTAAAGGATTGGGATGATTCGCAGCTTTTTCAAAATAACTAATCGTAAGTGATTTTACGTACGCCCAGATAGAAGGGATCTCTAGGTCTCTATGGAGATCGACTCTCCGAATGTACCACGGAGCACCGGTCACTTTACGTAAAACACGATTTTGGAGAACCTGCAGCTTATGAAAGTTATCTTTGGACATATGCGCAAAAACGGGGCAGCTATATGTCATCACGGGACGGATACACGTCTTATACAAAGTGAGCTTGTGACTGAGGGACATCTTACTCTTATGACAAAGCAACGGATGGAGGCGACCCAAGACCATAGCGGCTTTGTTTCGCACTCTGTCTGTATGTGAATTGAAATTTAAATGTTTATCTAATGTGACACCGAGATATTTGACCTCTTCGACCCAAGGGATATCGATTCCGTATAGCCTGATGGGCTCAAATTTATTAACGCGTTTCGTGGGATCGAAGAGTATTGCGGCACTCTTATCGGGATTAACTTCTATGCGCCATCGACGAAACCATTCACCGAGAGTATGAACGGCTTTTTCGATGCGCTTCCTAAGAAAGTCCGACCGCCAGCCGGATGTGTAAATAACGGTATCGTCAGCGTAACAACCTACCTCGACCCCCCGAGACCGAGGTAGGTCACTGATGAACAGATTGAAGAGCGTGGGCGCGAGTATGGAGCCCTGTGGCACACCTGAGCGTATCGGGTGGGGCAGCGATAGTTCACCATCCACTCTGAAGCGGAATGTCCTATCAGTAAGATAATCGCGGATAATATGAATTAACCTATCGGGTACGCGAGATTTACATAATTTATGGATGAGCCCTCCGTGCCAGACCTTATCGAAGGCCTTGGCAATATCGAATAAGACTGCAATTGTGCGTTTCGGTTTACATTTCGGATCGGCGTTAAATTTAGAGAAAATGTACTCCGTGAGGCGGTGTACTTGATTCGTGCAAGAGTGTTCGGCGCGAAATCCGAACTGCTCAGGTGGTATTAATTTTAAATCTGTAATCGAGAACTGAAGACGGTTCAGAAGGAGCCGCTCGTAAAGTTTTCCTAAGGTATCTAACAGACTAATGGGGCGATAGCTAACGGGAAGCGTAGCTTTTTTGCCGGGCTTGTGAATACCTATCACTACGGCCTTTTTCCAGACGGCTGGAAAGTGACCCTGGGACATGGCCACATTGAAGAGGCAGACCAATAGAGCTATGATGCGATCAGGAAGGAGTTTCAGAACCTCGTTCCTGATCCCATCGGGACCTGGAGACTTCCTAGGCTTGAGACGCTTGATTGCGCCTGCAACTTCATCGAAAGTGATCGCGGTTAGGGTATCCGCCGGAGGAGACGCGAGTACATGCTCCGCAGCTGATTCGATTAATCCGTTATGGAAAGGGTCAGTGTTATCAGTGTTTGGCTAACACTGTTTCTCTAAGCTTGCGGCAAGGCATTCCGCTTTATCTATGCTATCGAACGCGGGAGGCAACCCGGGGCCTCTGTCGAGAGGAGGTATTGGAGTGACCATATCTGATTTGAGAGTTCGCGCTAGAGTCCAGTACGATAGGTGAGACGGCTGGAGACCTTCCAGAAGTCTGTCCCACCTGTCGCCCCGGATCTCAGAAATACGAGACTTGATTGTTTTTGTAACAAACGTAAACGATCGCGATTCTCTACAGACGGGTAAGCGTCGTAAGCTCGAGTCGCGGCGTTCTTTTCCGTGATCAATGCTCTCACGTCGTCAGGGAGTATAAAACGGCGATCGTTCGCCGCTTGTACCTCTTTCGAGGTCACCCTGACGGCGGTCTGGAGGTAATCAACCAGGGTTTCTTAAAACAATAATAGTAAATTCTAGTAATAGTAAATTGTAATAAGTTTCGTATACATTTTAAGATAAAGCAAAGTTATTGTTCATACACATTTATAAAAGTCCTTAGATATGTAGCCTTCTAATATATCTTTAGTACTTGAATAACAAACATAACAGCAATCAACCTTAAATATATCCAAGTTAGTCATAACACCCAGAAGATGACGTAGAAAAATAAATTTAAAATGTAAGACGATAAAATATACGAATTTTACATTGCATTTAAAATTATCTATACTCTTCATTCAACATTCTTAAGTCTATCAGCTTTCTTTGCAATCTTAATAATGTTGATTTAATATATTAGGACATTGGAGTTCCCGGGGTTTTAAAAAAATAATTGCAAGTCGTCTAAATAAGGACAAATAATCGTTGTATCCTTATTTCCAGTACCTCAAAGTTACTGTAGACAAGAAGACGGGACTTCTTACCTCTATACAGCATGTAGACGGAGTCAAAATCGACGTATCACAAAACTTTTATTATTATAGTCAGAGCCAGCAATCTCTGCAATCAGGAGCTTACAGCTTCAGGCCTGACAAACAGAGACCAACACTGGTAAGTTAATTTTTGTATAGCAAAGTGATTTTGTAACTCATAATATGTTAATTAATATTCTTACTTCGAATGATTAAAACACTTAATTTAATATTTTAACTATCTTTGTCGTGTCAGTAATAGAGCCCATCATCATGTACGCAGCAGCCGTATGGTCAGAAAAAACGTAATTCACCGGCATAGTAAAGCAGTTCAATGCTATCCAAAGAGGCTTTGCGCAAAAAGTGTGCAGGGCATACCGCACAGTCTCCCTCACATCAGCGCTCGTGCTATCGGGTTACTCCCACTAGATCTGAGGATAAGAGAGGCCGCAGCCTTATATAAGATTAAACGGGGACTATCACAGGACTATTTACCATTTGGGACAAATTTGGAGACGATTACAAACTTCGCGGAAAACCCACACCCAGCGGAATTCACTACAATCGAGTTTTCCCTGCACGACAATCAAAACTCTGAAAAAATTAACCTCAACCAAATCACCGGCACAAAAATTTACACTGATGGCAGGGAGATTGCAGGGCAGTAGGAGATGCAGTCAGTTACTGGGAAGGAAATAGAGAAATAAAATTCTCACAGTACAGCCTACACCCAGTGTGTACAGTATTTCAAGCAGAATTATACGCGCTCTTAAAAGCGACACAGATGGTCAAGCTAAGTGGGAAAACTGGGGTTTCGATATGGAGCGATTCTAGATCAGTCCTAGATCTACTGAGTAACCCAAAACTATCGCACCCATTACAGAGAGCAGTACGAGATTGCATAGAAGAAATACGGGCAACTTACAGAGATATTCAACTATTCTGGCTAAGAGCTCACATCGGAATTGCCGGGAATGAGCAAGCAGACTTGCTTGCGAAATCGGCAGCGCTTAAAGGCGCATCTCACGACCACGACAAGATCCCAGTGTCTTATGTCAAAAGAAAAATCAGGGAAGAGTCAGTTCAGATATGGCAGGACCGATACAACTCCTCCACCACAGGCGGGATCACGAAGACTTTCCTTCCGGACATAGCTAAAGCTTACCGGTTGACGAGAAAAGTGAAGTGGTCCGCTGAGCAGATGTTGACAGGACACGGAGGAATAGCAGAATATCTCCACAGATTTAAGCTAAAGGACGACCCAAGCTGTATGTGTGACCCACAAGAGAGGGAGACTTACTACTCGAATGCCCAAGGTTTTCGGCCGCTAGGCAGGATCTCCAAACACAATTGGACGTGTCTCTTGACCTGCCAAACCTGCATGCCATCCTAACAGAAAAGGATAGCAGGCCCACATTCCTCCAATTTGCGGAGAAAATATTCCAAATAGCGGCCAAGGCAAACAGAAACTGCATTCCGGTGCACCCTCTACAGATGCCCACACATACACACGACCCAAAACCCTAATCCCATACTCGGGCCCCAACTTACGCAACACTTGTCAGTGGGGCAACTACTGGCACAAGGCGATAGAGAGGTACCAGGTATTAGAACTCGGGGGGTGGCACTCTTCATGGATAATAACTATGAGACTCTCGGTATAAGCTTCTGCACAGTAAGTCCCCGGAAACGCATTGCGATCTCGCCCGGTCTCGCCAAGCTGATAAACGGGAGCACATCTAGAATAGCTATGAAGCGAAAAGCCTTTGACGATTTGCCCGTGACCATGGTAGCGGGTCTCACATGCAGGCTAGTGCGAATCAAAAACAAGATTATAGCACCGCTTGCATGGGCGAACAGAACGCCATTTTCACGGGCATGTGTATTGATATCCCGAATCGGTGACGTGGGATTAAGCGAACACATAACGTCTTGCAGGATCAGCGTCGACGCTATGGCAGTCGCATATGAGAAGGGGGAGGTAGCCGATTTACTGGGCTGCATAAGCGCATCGATATATCACGAGAACAGAGGCGCTAGTCTGGACTTCTTGTTACACGAAAAGTCTCCAGGTAAAAACCCTACATACAATACAGGGAAACCAACTTTCGACTTCGGGTATGTCGAACCAAGCAGAGCCGAACGCTTACAGGCAAAAATAACAGCCGAACGATTAGAGGCCACCAAAACATCAAGAGAAGGTGAACCACAGAAACAACTACCTTCAAAAATAACACAGATGATCATGTCTCAATCTTATAAGTATACTAGTAATAAACAGCAGGAAGCAATAGATCGTCTTCGGAGGAGAGCTGCAAAGGCTAAATCTAAACCGCTGCCACAGAAAACCAGATCGGACATGGGGCAAGTCATCCCACCCATTCAAATTCCTGTCACAAGACTACTGGATCACATGGAAAATGCTATACTCGAATTCAAAGCCATACTCGAAGCCACGATTAAAGTCAACACACTTACGTGTAGACAAATCCTAGAGGCCCACCATCTGGAAATTGTGGCCTTGAGAGATGCTAGATTAGAGGAAGCGGAGGCGGCTATCTACAACAACGACTCTGCCCAAGTCATAGCAGGAGTAATGACGGGCAGCTACATGACCGCTTACAATTTCCACCAGTGGTTTCGTACTAAGGAAAGAGAACGAGACACGGGAAGCACCTCAGCCTCAGATGTTCGAAGCGTCCCCGGAGGAT